>SNQJ01S0149230.1:0-11032 GCA_010110895.2 Picea sitchensis
GATGAGCTTTGATACAAAGGTCGTTTGTATTTAAGTAAACAATCAAATCTTAAATCCACGGTACTTTCTGAGCTTCATGCTACACTGACAGTGGGGCACTCAGGGTTCACCAAAATCTATGACAGGGTCAAACATTCTTTCTTTTGGGATGGTATGAAACATGACATTCGTACTTTTGTTGCCAAATGTGATGTGTGTCAACGCAACAAGGGAGAAACAATCAAATCTCCGGGCACACTACAACCGCTCCTGATTCCACCTGCTATTTGGAAGGACATCTCTATGTATTTTATTACAGGCTTACCCAAATCGGGAAATAAATCAGTCATCATGGTGGTTGTTGATCACCTTTCCAAGTATGCTCATTTCTGCACTCTTCAACACCTGTTTATAGCATCCACGGTGGCTCAAATTTTCATGGATCAGGTCTTCAAGATTCATGGCATGCCACACTCTATTGTTTCTGATCGTGACCCAACTTTCACAAGCAATTTTTGGCAAGAACTGTTCAAGCTACAAGGAACCCAATTGCATCTCAGTACAAGTTATCATCCCTAGACTGATGGTCAAACAGAAGTTGTCAACAAGTGTTTGGAAAAATATTTGAGGTGTTTTTCCTCGGAAAATCAAAATTAGTGGGCTCAATGGTTACCCCTAGCTGAATGGTGGTACAACACTTCATACCATATAGCTACACGCATGACTCCTTTTGAAGCGGTATATGGACAAAATCCACCTTCAGTTCTCTCATACCTACCTAGTGTCTCGAAGGTCCAGGTGGTTGAACAAACACTTACAGTTTGAGAGGATATTATCCATACCCTCAAAGAGAATTTGGTCATGGAACAGAATAGAATGAAGAAACAAGCAGATCAAGGTCGCTATGAACGTAAATTTGAAGAAGGGGATCATGTGTTTCTTCGCCTGCAACCTTACAAGAAAAATTCCCTGAAGTCCGAGCATTGTCAGAAGCTAGCACCAAAAGTTTATGGTCCTTATACAGTTCTCAAGTGTGTGGGACAGGTGGCCTATCAGTTAGCTTTGCCCAGCCATTCAAAGCTACATCTTGTTTTTCATGTTTCCTGCTTAAAGAAGGTGATCAGAACTAAGTGCCAAATTCAAACCAACCTTCCTGAGTTAGCCGACGAAGGATCCATTTGGTTACAAAAATAAGAAGTTTTGGACCAGCGTGAGTGTCACCTGCGTCAGAGAACCATCAAGGAAGTGTTAATTCAGTGGAAAGATACAACTCCAACATATGCCACTTGGGAACCAACTACCATTCTGCAACAATTTCCACATCTCCAGCCTTGAGGACAAGGCTATTTTTAAGGGGGGGGACATGTTAGGGTCCTAACCCGCACATAGGTAGAACAATATATTCATATGTAATAAAGGTCAATATTAATAAGGCCTTGCAATAAAATAGAATAAGTCGGATGTAAGAAGACCTAATAGAAGCTTCCTCTTCTAGAAGGATCTTCCTCTAGATGCTTCTTTTGATAGACATATTTAGTATAAATAGGAGTCGAGGGTATGAGAACCCTAGCTTGGATATTATTGTAATAGAGATCTGCTCAACTGGAGGTTTCCCCCTCGAAGAGGCCTGTGAACATTGCTTTCAGATTCAAAATGTTATTTCTGTTGTTATTCTTATATCATTTTAGTGCTATTGTGGTGAATGTTCTGGATATATTGTTGTTATTCTGCCATTTATAGAATTTTATTTATGTTCTGCATAATTTTTATATTTGGTATATTACAATGAGTAAGACTTATATCAGAGGAAAAGTCATGAACTTCATTGAAGAAGGAAACTTGTACCAGAGGGGTTGGGAGGAACTTGTCGATAAGAAAAAAGGCGATACCGGAGGGAAAGTTGTCAACCTCTCGAGTGAAGGGAAATGTGGACTGAAGGGAATTTTATGAACCTTTCCTTGAATAAAAGGGCAGTACTAGAGGTAAAGTTGTTAACTTCTTTGCTACAGCAAAAAACATATCGTAGGGAAAGTTGTTAACTTCTTTAGTATGCATTCAGATGTGAAAAATTTACTTTGTATTTGACGCAAGGAATGACATATTAGGGTTTGGTAGAGTTTGATGTTGAGATTTGAGTTAAGAAAGGGTCTATGCCTTGTTTGAAACCATATACATAAGTGTGCTCAGGACCAACCAGACACGAGAAAGACCCTTTCCGAATCGGGGGAACTGGTTAAATATCGTGAATTAGGGAATAGTTCAGTGAGCGAAGATCTAACTCCTGGGACACAAGTTAGGGTATTGGTGAGGATTAACAAGAGAAAAATAGATTACACCAGCAACTCAGATAAGACAAGGAAATGATTTGGCGCAAGGGAATAGTAGGGTTAGGGCACAAGAGGGGGGTTGGTCAGTTTCAAAAGATATGCGTAAATTTAAAACCTTATACCAAAAAATCAACGAGTGAAATGATAAGTTGAGGGAAAACCTACTTGTCAGTAGTTGACAAGTAGATAAATGGAAGGTTCAATGATGAGAGGCTTCTCAGGAGCTTTCTCTTAGCACGCGCTGGACATTTCCTTCCTCTTTTTGGTAATATGCGATGGTGAAGATAAAATACCGTGAGGTAAATTTTATAACCTTTTACCGGGTGCAGAGTTCGAGACATCGGAGGGGATCGGAGGAAGTGTGCCAGTGAAAGACTTGGATTGTTAGTGGTGATGTTAAAAAATCCTCTAGTCACACTAGCAAGGATGTTGGGAACTCCTCTAGTTGTATTGACAGAGTTCGTGGGAAATCCTTTGGTTGTGTCAGAGAAGATGTTGGCAAATCCACTACCAATAAGCTACCAATGTTGATGTCAAGACTGTCGGTGTGGTACCAAAGGTGTTATCGTTAACTTTTCCGACGAGTAAGACTTATATTGGAGTAAAATTCATGAACTTCGTTGATGAAGGAAACTTGTACCAGAGGGGTTAGGAGGAACTTGTCGATAAGAAAAAAGGTGATACCGAAGGGAAAGTTGTCAACCCCGTCGGTGAAGGGAAACGTGGACTGAAGGGAATGTTATGAACCTTTCCTTGAATAAAAGGGTAGTACTAGAGGTAAAGTTGTTAACTTCTTTGTTATAGAAGAAAACATACCATAGGGAAAGTTGTTAACTTCTTTAGTATAAATTCGGACCTGCAAAATTTACTAAGTATTTGACCCAGGAGACAATGGATTAGGGTTTGGTAGAGTTTGATGCCGAGATTTGAGTTAAGAAAGGGTTTATGCCTTGTTTGAAACCATATACGTCGTTTGGAAAAAATCGAAGTGTGCTCAGGACCGAACAAACGCGGGAAATACCCTTTCTGAACCGAGGGAACTGGTTAAATATCGTGAATTAGGGCATAGTTTCATGAGAGAAGATACAACTCCTGTGACACAAGTTAGGGTATTGGTGAGGATTAACAAGAGAAAAAGAGACTACACCAACAACTCGGATATGACAAGGAAAATATTTCGCATGGGGGAATATTAGGGTTAGGGCACGAGAGGGGGGTTGGTCAGTTTCAAAAGATATGCGTAAATTTAAAACCTTATACCAAAAAATAAACCAGTGAAATGATAAGTTGAGGGAAAACCTACTTTTCGGTAGTTGACAAGTAGATAAATGGAAGGTTCAATGATGAGAGGCTTCTCGGGAGCTTTCTCTCAGCACGTGCTGGACTCTTCCTTTCTCTTTTTTTGGTAATATGCGATGGTGAAGATAAAATACCATGAGGTCTCTTTTATAACCTTTTACCGAGTGCAGAGTTTGAGACATCAGAGGGGATCAGAGGAAGTGTGCTAGTGAAAGACTTGTATTGTCAGTGGTGATGTTCAAAAATCCTCTAGTCGCACTAGCAAGGATGTTGGGAACTCCTTTGGTTGTATTGATATAGTTCATGGGAACTCCTTTGGTTGTATCGAAGAAGATGTTGACGAATCGACTGGAAATAAGCTTCATGTTCCAGAGATGTTGGGAGGAATTCCTCTAGTGCATATGGGGACCATCATGTGAACTCCACTGATGTATTGGAAAAGTTCGTGGGAACTCCTCCGATATGTCAAAACGTTTTTCTTAAAAATATCTAAGTGTTATGCCAGAAACCGATCAAAACTTGCAAGTTAAAACAATCCCTCAAAAGGATGGGCAAGATCAAATAAAGATCAACAAGACGAGAAAATATTTAAACAAGTTGAAAGGAAGGGTCCCATTTTCTTGGCTGGGAATGACTCAACAAATGAGGATTCAAGAAAAAGGGAAGGTGTTGATACGTGGTGCAAAAATTGGTGACACACTGGACAAAGACATGAATCTCTGCAAAAAAAGGTATATAAACACAATACTTCGAAGAATGGGAATACTTGCGGTGCATGACCCAAGAAAGAACGAGTAGGTCCTATTGGAAATGTAATCAATTAGGTTTACTTGACTGGAGGAATATGAAGTAACCGTCTTTGGGAGTCCAATAGAGGTCTTGGAATATAGATCCAAGAATCAACATCATTGTACTTATACATGTATCATATTTATGTTTAGTGTGTCCACACTTATTCTTTTTTGTGTAGTCCAACGATAGTATCGGCGCAACCTTAGTCCTTATGGCCCGATTCAAGCTATTGAGCATTGTACTTTCTCCTATTCACAGAACAAACGTCTCTCTGTGTGATTCCCAGTCTATGATAGTTTTCTATTCTGTCTCACTATAGGTCTGTTTGTCACGTACATATAGTCTGTCTCCCTACATGTTTATCTCCTGCTCACATAAACATCTCTGATTATTCTCTGCACCACTCTGTATATGATCCTACTCTGTCAGTCTTCCATCCTCAGCCATATGCAAGTATTAGGGTTTCTATCTTCTAATGATATTAGCATGAGTGTGTGATCCCGAGTCATCTTTCTTTGGGAATTTTCATTCTTGTATAAGAATTTTTCATCTGTCCACTCTCCAATCTCTCTACCAAGAGGAATCTACAGGCCTTGGTTTTCTAAGTAACTCCCTCCTCTCACATTGTTGGACACTTGACATTGCAGATCCATCCCGCATTCAGTCTTCTTGGCGTGGCTCTCTACAGGAATCCTTTGACACCTTCTGCATCGACTCAGCTTGAACTCTAGGACCAAGAGGGGGAGCATCCATAGGATTGCGAGGAATTTCATAGCGAGAATCAACAAGTGGCAGGAAATCCTTTTGAGTATGAAACCGCAACAGTGGTATCCTTGGCATTTCTTCCTTCTCTTCCCCTTTCTTGCCATCACCTGGGTCTATAAACRAGATGGGTTTTGATATGATTCTCTTTTTGAATTCAGAGGAAGGCTTGGTGGAAACATAATGGGTTTTACATGTGACCGTGCTAGATCTTATGAGCCTTGTTGAATGTGATTGAAATGTGATGCAGAGGGAAGGCACAGCTCTCCTCAGATGGCTATTCCTCATTAAAATGGTGGTTGTTAGTGTAGCCACTTGAAAGGGTGTTTACGAGCTCATGGACTGTCTTATGGATTGTATTCATTGGCATCTATAGACGTGCTTCCCTGCTACTCGGCCATAAGTTTGGTTCAATCTGTAGCAAAGAAAGCATGCTTGGTTTCTGCTAATTTTTTATTTTATATGAATTGAGACTGGTTTGAAGCTCAAAGCTTCTTCTGTGGCATCTCATGATAAATATTTTATCCTAATAGGAAAATGAAATGGATTATGGTCATCATGGAAACCGAACAGCTTTGAATGCTTGGTCTAGATGAAGAGTTCTAGCGAAATGAATGTATTTTATTCAAATCGGCGGTAAACAATAGGTATATGGGTTTTAGGGCCTCTTTGGAGCTACAAATTCGTGAGGCACTATAGAGAGAAAATCCAACTACCAATGAAGGGAAAATTTACTTTGGACGATCTCCAAGCCATTGTTGCCTCATTTGATTCCACAAAATAAGAGCATGATTAACAAATTCATTGTTATTTGCATTTGTATTGGCCTGGGAATCATAATTTTGGTTGGATGCACTTATTGTTGACACGCTTCTCTGAAGACTACTAAAGTTCAAGTCCAAATGACATGGACAAGACTACAATACAATCACAAAGAAGCTAGGTCCCTTAAGCTTCGTCCTTGAACTTTCAACCACTTTGAGGGCTCGTCATAACAATGATTGGAGTTGGTTTTGCATAGACTTCAAGACAACCACCCATTAAAAAAAAGAGTAGAATTGCATTGTGCCTTCTTGTGAAGTGTTATCACTGAGATTCACCCTCATATTGCTATATGATAAGCCAAGTACCCATCAAATAGGTTTGCAAAAGTAGATTTATGATAGAATGTCAAATGGACAAAACTCAGCATAGCAATGTTCCAACACATAAGTCCTAGGCCAAAATGCATAAGAAAATGAGGTTTTGGCTAACTTCAGTCAGTGGTTTAAATATAAATGTGAGTAGATAGAAAACTTAGTGAGAAGGATGAATAAGTCTGCTATAAGCATCAGGCCTTCTAGCAGATAGGTGAAGAAAATGCTCAAACACAAGAATTTCTTGATCTAACCCTTAAAACACTGATAACATTTACCGCAACATCATAATCAAACATACATTATAACAAAACTATAAAATTTCATATAATCATTTAATAATGAGCAACCAGAGTAAGAAAGAAGCAAGATAATGAAACAAAACTCACTTCTATTAATCAAAATGTCTCTGATCTCATCCATAAAACCATAGTATGGCTATGTTTATCAAAACATTACAACAAGGAGTCTATGCTCAACCATTCAAACCTCAAAAATCATTCTCCTGTTGTATATATAGTTTAAACAGTAAGTAACAACATAAAGTGTGAGCTAGACTCTCTAACCTAGGATCCTCCCACTAAAAACTACCAATCTAACATCTGTACAAGTGGAGATAACATATTTCTATAAACATGGAACATGTTGGCAACAACTCTAACAATGTAATATTGGCATAATTAGTTGTTTCTTGGGTGCATCTCCATTAGTGGCATGTTTCCACTAACTCCCACTTTCCTCCAAGACTTTATACTGATCTCCATCTGCCACCTGGTGACCATTGATTCCCTCAAAATCCATCAAAACTAGAAAGGGCAATGAATCCAGAAATGTTGACTGTATCAACTAGTTTGTAGCAGTTTTCGTAGCACATTTGGTAGCAGATTTTGTAGTGCCCGCCTGTGTAAACTGTTCTGCAGCTGATTCCATAGAAAACTACCCTTTTGTGTTTGACTAGGTGATTTCGCAATAGATTTTGTAGCGACTATGCAACTTTATATGTGAAGACGATTTCACAACACTTTTCGTAGAGAATCTGCAATTCTGTCTGTTTGGATGATTTTGTAGCACCAAGTGCTACGAAATGCTCTGTAATTTTCTATGCAATGTGATTTGAGCCCAAAAAACCCAAAAATCTTAGCAAGGTGTATAAGCCTGTAGATGCCTCCAGTAGGTATAATTATGACACTTCCCTCAAAAATTCAAAATGCAAAAGATGATCATCATAAAAAATGGGATTTTCTAGCCTTTCCACTTCATCTCCTTAATCTGGCACTTCTCCTTGTTGCAACTTGAGCTAGTACATTGATATTTCTCTGGGCTATATCATCCTTGAAGGGCTGCAGCTCCTCTTTAAGATTTTTGTTCTGAGACTGTAAGTATCTGTTCTTCCTGTACAAATTTCTAAGTTGCCTATGAAGGGGCAGAAATATTCTTTCTATGAACTTAGCTAGCTCAAGAGTTTCCTTATACATATCCATGAGCTCACTCATCTTTCTCCTCTCAGCCAATCCTTCTCCCTTCAAGTGGGCAATTTCCTGTCTTGCATCTCTAAGTTGTCTGGTCAATCTCTTGAAGGTGGTGTTATTAGGGGGAGTGGTGATGTTTATGACTTCAATAGACTTCCCAACATTTTCATTTTTACCCTTATCTTTCTTTTGGACAAGAGCTTTGGTTATGACTTCAACATGCTTCCCAACATTTTCACCTTTACCTTATATTTATTTTACACATGAGCTTTGGTTATGACTTCTGATTCAAGATTTTCCTTATGGGTTGATGATTTGGTGAAGGGCCTCCTAGCTCTAGTCTCAACTGTTGCAGTTGGTGAAGGAAAGTGTAACTTTCTCCCCTTTTTGGCTGAGGGAACTTCTTCTAGTTTAGGTGCAGGCTGAGGTGAAAGTTCCCTTTGTGGAGAGTGATGGGCTCCCCTTTCTTCTTATTCAACTTCTTTAGGAACCTCTTTATCTTTGGAAATGTGTTTTCCCTTTCTCTTTTTGCTTGTTTCTGTGTGGGCAACACTACCAGTTGGAAAAGGGCTCTGCACCTTGGATTGAGGAGTAGGGGCTACATCTAGTTGCAAATTGGTAGAGGAAATGAATTTCTCCCAAGCTATGTTTCTTTTCTTCAATTCCTCCATTACAAGCATCCTATTCAGCTCTGAGTGGAAAACACTGATGTCCACGGCCTTGGACTTGGCTTGGACCCTATCATCTATTTATCTCATACTCCTAAACAGATAGAAAGGGGTGTTCATTAAGTCATTTCCTGTGAAGTGTAGCAAAATCCTAATGTGATACTGGTAGATCATATTGAATCTACCCTCACATGTAAAATATCTTTGGATGACTTTCAACATCTTGTCAAAAACCTCAAACAAGTGGCTCCTAGGCACCCCCTTAGACAGATTATCTCCCGAATGTTCTGGTTTGAGGAAATCTTTAGAAAAGGCTGCATTAAGAGTCATAGATTTGAACCACCTTTCACCAGTGTTGGGTATCTCAGTGGCTRTTGAAATGGTGGCCTCAGATACCTCCAGTTCAAGGGTTCTCACCTTGGTCTTAGTGCCATCAAAGTTTAAGGAAAAATCCCTGGCTACCTCAGGGTGTCCCCTCTGCATATTTTGACAAAACTTTAGGCARCCAACCCTTTGGAAGACCTCTTTGATCAGAGGTTCAACATMAAACAAGTGCATATCAATAGGCTCAGTCCTGACTACACTCCCACCCTTGTGATACTTCTTCTGTTTAGGTGTATCCATTTGCTATAAACAAGAGACAAAACACTACAATGATATGAGAGGTATGGGAAACCAAGAAAGGCTAGAAGTTTTTAGGGTTTGAATGACGATCCTKATTAAGGCTTCAGGGTTTACCTTCAATTGACTTATGAAATAGTGAGAGAGAAATCTGATGGCTTAAGAAAAGGAAGAAAGGCCCTTCATAGAAAATATATGCAAGGAGGCGGCACTATCAAGGTTTTTCAAGCTAAAATTAAACCACCATGCAGGGTCATCATCATTTTAAAAGAAAAGGCTCCTAAACTTTTCAATGTAAGCAAAATTTGAAGTGAAAATATTAAATGACACTGTAAAGGAAAAACACTGATGCTGGGTATGTGAGAAAATATGATGATACTGGGTAGATGCACAATTTGCAACACTGAAACAAGGGATCTGTAGCACAATTCGTAGCGGTTTTTGTAGCGTAGACAACAAGGGCCAAGAATAAATAGGCACGATAGTTATGATAGAAAATTTTATTCAATTTCAGTGGAGGAGGCTGACAATACTAGAGATGGATAAGAATTATGTGATAGTAGAGGTAAAGGGGTTGGTGGGTAAAGGAGACCACAATTCGTAGCGCCGGGCGCTACGAAAATTTAGCAGAGCCTTATATGACCTTTAACAGATCTCAGATGTCTCAAGGAGTACTTAGACACTATGGCTTGACTGTAGATGAGATTTAGAAAACATGAAGTTTCTTGCAACCATCCTAATCTTTAATTCACTTATGTCAGTTGGTCTATAGCATAATCTGCAACGCTGTCTGGACTAGGATTTTCTGCAGTGTCAATCTAGGAGCATAATTCAAACTTTGATAAACAATTAGAAAGATTTAATGACCAAATCACGATTATTCCCTTTTAAAAAACATGGATGTTGAAAACAATGAGATGACATGAAATTAGCTTCATAAATGAAATGATGATAAAGAGGAAGGGTGTACAAAAGATGTGCTACGAAAACTCCTGATAAGTTGGCAACGTACTAGAAGGAATTTGATTTGACTCCCTAATGGGTAAATGGACAGAGTGGAGAGGTTCAAGCGCATAAATGGAGGTAGTGACATGTCAGGCTTGTGGTATCATGGGGATGATAATGATAGCTTGTCAAATCATGTGATGAACCAAGGGTACAAACCATAGGAAATGAACCAAGGGTATAAACCACATGTGTGGGTCAAATGTATGAGCCAACCTCCAATCTTTCATTTATTTTGAGTTGACCTAAGAAAACCATAAGGAGAAAATAAAAAAAAAACTTAAAAAGACTAATGGATAAAAAATTAAAAACCCTAAGGAGAAATTTGACTCATGACAACTTGATGTGATAACATGAAGTCTCAGAGAGTTCTTGGTTGGTCTAGGTTGTGGATATGGAAATTTATTTGATGTCGTGTTAGAGCAAAAAACATACTTGGTACATATTGATGATGTCGACGTTTGTCTTTTTGTAAGTTACTTGTACCTTTTGAAATTAAATTAAATTGTAAATTGGTGCACTTTCGGTAGAAACTGACACCCTTTCATCTGCTGAGTTTACATTTTTAAGTTTGATTGTTAAAGGGTGGAGTTGCAAGAAACCCTGTGAGTTCGTCTTTAAAATGGATATAATTGAGGAACTGTTAGAGTTATTGAACACTCTAATCCTCTCCTCTGTGGATAATATAGTCATCACTGACAAAGAAACTCTGCAATATGTTGTGACTTGCTTGCAAGTTTTGCAAGCCAAGGAAAAACTACTGCAAACTCAAAATCAACTTATTCACGATGCACTTGAGCGAAAGAATTTGCAACAACATTTTGAACCCATTGTTGGGCTCCAATCTACTCAAGTAAATTAGAGTGCATTTATTGTCAACCCAGAGTTTGTAAGACTTAGATGGGCACTCAAAATATATGAGCTTTAAGATAGATTTGATTATTGCATGAAAATGTATCTAAAGAGTTGGATAT
>SNQJ01S0149233.1:9818-23442 GCA_010110895.2 Picea sitchensis
GGATCAATTTAGCACAAATGGTGAGAAAATGGGAAAGCATACTTTTATATATTCATTACTTTAACATGTAGGATTAGTCACATACCTCATATCTTACCGCACATAATTGTCTGTTAGTGTGATCGTGATATCCAACCGCCATCTGAGTTGCATGGAATAGCTGACATGATGAAGGATAGTGTGAGAAACGACGATATGACAACTGCAGCAGATATGGAGTCATTTCTGGAGATAATCAGTTGGAAATCGCCGGATGTGAAGTCAAGTAATGATGAAACAAAAATTTCACTTAGAGAAGGCGGAAAAACATAGCTGCAATATGAACAAACCAACAGTGCCACAACATGTAAAGAGTGTAGAGCTAGAGTAGCAGTATTTGGCAGAAATGTGAAAACGAAAGAGTGAAGTGGCAAGAAAGAATAACAACGATCAGTGTATCAGCAGGTACTTCGGCCAAAATGGCAGAGGTATGTGTAACATCAAATGAGATGGTCGGAAAAGAAAATGGTGTAACCACGTGAAAAGAGACCATGGTGTAATAGTAGGGAAATTGGCCAACTTATCGGAAAAGGGTGTAACAACAGGAAATCGACCAATTTGTCGGAAAAGGGTGTAACAACAGGAAATCGACCAATTTGTCTGAAATGGGTGTAACAACATGGAAATCGGCCAATTTGTCGGAAAATGGTGTAACAACAGGAAATCGACCAATTTGTCTGAAATGGGTGTAACAACATGGAAATCGACCAATTTGTCGAAAAAGGGTGTAACAACAGGAAAATCGGCCGAACGTTGCATCACTTAGTTTTTAGGAAGTTTTTCAACTTCCATCAATTAATCGTTTGCCGCCTTTTCTGTATTCATCCCTGCTATTCATCAATTCACCTGCACACACAAAAACTGCCTGATACCCTTCAAGGCTAAATTTATTAGCATAGTAAACACTTTCAAACAAAAACAGAGAAATTTAAATTTTGTCAAGTTTATTTATATACAAGGTTTGAGCAAAATAAGTCCTAAGGTTGAGAAAGGGAAGGAGCAAGCTCCATTCCTTTTAAGAATTGATAACCTGTATCGGCTGAACATCTAGATTTGAATTCTGCCTTGGACAGTGGACGCTAATACAGGTGCAGGCGATGACCATTTGCATGTAACTATGTATCGGATCCATCAATAGTGATCAATCTGACTGTCCCATTGGGAAAAATAGTGTCTACCTCATAAGGTCCTAGCCATTGTGTACGCAGCTTACCCTGAAATTCTTTAAAGCGTGAATCATACAATAGAGCCCAATCTCCTTTCGGGAATGATTTCTTCTTGATGACTTGGCCATGCCATTTTTTTTCTCTATTGTTGAATCACCGAGGTTTGATGAATAACTTCCAAACGCTTTTCATCAAGATCATTGAGCTATTGTAGTCTATCCTTCTATGCCATAGTCAAGTCAAGGTTGACTGCTGATGCAGTTCTTAAGGTTTTGATTTCGAATTCAATGGGAAAAACAGGGCTTTTCCATATACCAGCTTGTAAGGAGAAAAACCAACTGTGTTTCTCCAAGTAGTTTGGTAAGCCCATAGAGCTTCATGTAATTTGTCTGTCCAATCCCAACGATGTTCTCTCAATTTTTTAGTAAGAATGGATTCGATAACTTTGTTAGTACTTTCCACCTGTCCATTGCCTTGTGGATGGTATGAAGAAGCTATTCTATGTAAAACATGATATTTACTGAGTAGGAATTCAAGTTTATGTGATGTGAAAGGGGGTTCTCCATCAGTTATTAATTTTCTAGGAAATCCAAACCTAAAAAAGATATCTTCGAATAGAAATGCTAAGACAGATTCTTCTGAGGCCCTAATGAGTGCTTTCGCCTCGACCCACTTGGTCATGTAATCTGTACATACCAATATATATACTTTTTTATTAGAAGGTGGGTTAATGGGCCCTATGAAATCCATGGCCCATCTCGCAAAAGGCTCTAACACTACCTGAGGCTGGAGAGGCATCTCATCCCTATGATTTGGCTGACCCATTCGTTGACAACTGTCACAAGTTTGAACATATTTCTTGGCATCTTGAAATATGGTGGGCCAAAAATAGCCCATCCTTAAAATTTTATGCCCGGTCCTTTTATCAGCAAAATGACCCCCACAAGGGCCATCATGGAAAGCCTTCAATAGATCATACACTTCATTATCCCTTACACATCTCCTGATTTCCTGATCCAGGCCTGTGTAGAAAAGGCATCCTCCTATCCAACTATACTGAACACTCTTCTGAATAATCTTCCTTCTTTCTCGAGGAGATAAATGGGGAGGTACCTTCCCTGCAACCAAATAATTTGAAATGTCTGCATACCAAGGTGAGTGAGAAGATACTGCAAACAAATGTTCATCTGGAAAGGAATCATCAACAGGTAAATTATCATCATTTATATGTAATCTTGAGAGAAAATCAACAACCACATTTTCTTTTCCTGGTATATCTACTATAGTGATGCCAAATTCTTGTAGTAGTAACAACCATATTGTTACTCGGGCATTAGTGATAGGTTTATTCATCAGATATTTAATTGTTGTATGATCAGTATGAATAAAAGTAGGATATCCAGTGACGTAATGCCTGAATTTATTGATTGCATAAACTACTGCTAAGAATTCTCTTTTAGTAACTGTATAATTTAATTCAGCAGGAGCCATGTTCTTGCTAATATAGTAGATAACATAGGGCTCTTTGTCTTCCTATTTCCATAGTACTGCACCGATTGCAGTATCTGAGGCATCTGAAGAAATGTGAAACAGAAGAGCCCAATTAGGCCCTCTCAAAATGGGAGTTGTGGACAATTTCTATTTTATATCTGTAAAAGACAATTCATAGTTGTCAGTCCAACGGAAGTCAACATATTTTGTTAATAGAAAAAACAAGGGGGAAGCCAGTTTGGAATTTTTTTTAATGAATCTTCTGTAATAGCCAGCATGCCCTAAAAAAAATTCTTACCTCTTTCTGAGTTGACGGAGTTGGAATATCCAAAATTACCTGGATTTTGGCTAGGTCTACCTGAATTCCCGCATAAGAAATGAAGTGTCCCAACACTACTCCCTCGCTCATCATCATATGACACTTTTCTGTATTTAAAGAAAGATGAGACTGTATACATATTTTGAGCACTTTTTCCATATTATCCAAGGTTGCATCTAAATCAATGCCATAAGGTATAAAGTCATCCATGAATATCTCCATATAGTCATTCACCATATCGAAAAAAATACCAATTACAACTCTCTGGAAGGTGGCTGGTGCATTACACAAGCCAAATGGGAGAACCTTGTAAGAAAATGTACCCCAAGGGATGGTAAAGGTGGTCTCATCATGGTCCTGTGGAGCAATGTTTATCTGGTTATAGCCACTGAATCCATTTAAGAAAGAGAAAAATGTTTTCTCGGCTAGGTTGTCTAGTACCTGATCAATAAATGGTAGAGGGAAATGATCCTTCTGCGTGGCTTTATTCAGGGCTCTATAGTCTACACAGACTCTCCATTTTCCATTCTTTTTAGGAACAATAACAAATGGTGAGACCCACTCGCTTTCTGATATAGGGTAAATGAAATTAGCATTGAGAAGTTTCTAGAGTTCCTCTTTAACAATTTCTTTAAGGTTTGGATTCATCCTCCTTTGGGGTTGGCGAATGGGTCAAAATTATTCTTTAATGTATATATGGTGGGTACATAGTTCAGAGGAAATGCCTTTCATATCCATGTAATCCCAGGAAAATGCTTCTTTATGTTCAATCAGTAATTTCATCAATTGATGAGTTTCAACAGTGGATAGATCGGGATTGATGTTCAGGGTTTTTCCAGGTTCAATTTCTACAATGATGCTCTTGGAACTGACTTTAGGAAACAATTCGACTGTTTGATCATCTGCTATTACAACATTTTCTATTACAGTGGTTGTTGTTACAACTGAATCATTTTGATTTTTAGTGGTTTCTGAGAACATTTCCGAGCTCATGTCTTCCTGGACAATGGGGTCGAAGACTCTAATCAATTGGTGGTGCATGTTCCGTGTAACAACAGAGGAGTCATAGATAAAGCAGTTGATTAATTTGTCCTCTGTATCATCTTTGAAACTCAAGGCTTTTCCTATGGTTAGCACATGCATAACACTTTCATCCTCAGTGTCCATCCATAAAGAATTTTCAGGTTCGACACTAGGTGTAGCATGAGGATACAGGGTTAGTTTTTTTGTGTTATAACCATAAGAGATGGTCATGGAACCAGATCTACAACCAATGAAAGCATCAGTTGTAGCTAACCATGGTCTTCCTAGAATTAGAGGGTGGCCCCCCAGATGGGTTTTGGGTTGCAAAACGACAAAATTAGTAGGATACTCCCATGAATCCACGGAAATGACTAAATTATCTATTACTCCTTCGGGTTTGATGGTAGAACGATTACCTAATTCGAGAACTGTAGGAGTAGGTCAGACTTGTGTTCTGATTTGCAACAATTGTGTAGTTTCTATTGGCATGATGTTAATTGCCGCCCCTAAGTTGACTAGCACATGGGGGATAGATGCCTGTCCAATTTTGACAGTGACTGTAGGGTTTCCTGGGTCGCCATATTTAAGAGGTGGGGTTTTGCCTAACATCAGTTCAGTCAAATCCCCCACTACATGCGTGACTGTGAGGGGATCCATGGGTTTTCGTCCAGGTCTTTTTATATAGAGATCTCTTATGGTCTTGTCATAAATAGGGACATCTATGATCGCTTGCAATAGTGGAATATTAACGTGCAGATTTTGCAATTCTCCTAAGAGATTGAAGGATGGTAATTCCACAGGTTTGGTAATTGTCAGCCTCTCAGGGAATGGTGGGTCTGCTGACTCTATTATAGGTTGGTCAATTTCTTCTATATCAGCAGATGGTCTTTCCCCTGATTTCTTGTCTGACTCTGAAGATGGAGCATCTTCAATTATTGTCTCGACTGTTCTCCCTAATCTTAATTTGATTTCATCACAAGGGATAGGAGTAATAGACAAGGTTGGCACATTGTGTATATCTATGTTCTGAACGGCCTTATTATTTGTGTTTGGGTTAGGTTGCACAAGCATCTGAGGTCGTAAAGGAGGATTGTTCAGTGGGGCATTTGGGGGTAACTGCAGCTGTTGCTATTGGTACTGGGGTTGGAACTGTTGTTGATAGGGGTTTGGTTGGTGGTGGTTCTGATAACTGAGTTGTTGTTGAGGGCCTCTCCAATATGGGTTCCATTTTCCATGATTATTTTGTTGATGGGGCATAGGTAACCATGCATTGGTATCTTGATAATGGGTTGACATATGATGTGGAGGGGGAGCATTCATCTGGCCATATAGTGGCTGATTGTTCCAATAATTAAGTGTTGCAGGAGAGAATTGGGAGTTCATACCTTGACCTCTTGGCTTCCATTGTCTCCTTTGTGTAATTAGATAGGTAGCCTCTGCTTCCTCATTAGTTTCCTTCATTGATTCTTTTACTCCTGGTAGAGAGGGACATTGGTCAATAGCATGATCTAATTAAAAAATAAGACATACCTGGACACTGTTCAACGAGAACTCCCTTGGTGGATGTTTCTTTCTGCATTTCGGACAGAAAATGCACAATGCTTTCTCTAATTCTGCTTGATCTGCAAGGTGTCAATTTGTGAAGAAAAAGAGTTAATCATCTCTATTTTGAAATTTTCTAACAGATTACCTATTTCTTCTCTTGTTGCTCCTCCATTGGTTAATTTCTATACCCTTGAAAAAGCGGTATCCTTGGTAGCTGACCCATTCTTTGTAGATCCTCGAGAACATCTTTTACAGAGGTCTACAATGTCCTCATAGGATTCCTTAGATATATCTCCTTTTCCAAGCATATTCAGTATATCTAAAAAATCTTCTCTAACTCCTTTTAGAAAAATAATTTTAAAAATGTCTTTACTTACATCCGGATGTCCAGACCTTTGTAGATTATACTAGAGTCATTCCACAAAATATTCAAGCGTCTCATTCTCCTTCTGAGACATTTTGAACAATTCCTCCCTTTGTTCTCTTGTTCGGCAGTAGTCTTGGTACTTGTTCAAGAAAAGTTGCCTCATTTGTACCCATGTTGAAATGTTCTCTCCTCCTAGGCTCATAAACCATCTTAACACATTACCCTTCAATGTAGCTGGAAATAGTTTAAGCTTTTGTGCAGTGGTAGTGTAGTCATAGCTTCTACAGAAAATGTCAAATTCAAATAAAAACTCATCCAGATCCTTAGTAGACAATCCATGAAAATTTGGCAGAGCTGAGAGAGGTATGTTTTTCATAGGAGCCATCCCTCATGTGGGAACATCAGAAATAGGAAAAGCCAAGGTAGAGATAGTATTTTCATTGTTTACCTGATCTTGATTGTTTTTTGGGTTCTCTTGGTGGAACTCTTCTTCATTATCCCCTTGATTTTCCATATGTTCTCTTTCTCTCCACTCAATATGAAAAGCGTCCCACTCTTCTTTAGTGACTATTCGACCGTTGATCCGATAAACCGCTTCTTTTGGATTTTCTCTGTTTCGAACTATACTTCCTTGATCGTCAATGTTCTCTAGTGTTGCTTGTTGATTTGTTGGTGACAAATCTTCAACTTCGACTTCAGCTTCAGCTCCAGCCCTTGATGAAAACAATGTTTCAAGAAGGGGTAGTTCTGATGATTGAAGATTACGTCTTCTTGGAGGATTTGCAGGGTGAAAAATAGATCTTGAAGAAGAATCGACTCTGGCTATTATTTCATCAACAAATGTTTTTCTTCTCAGTGTAGGATTTCTTCCTCCACATCCTCTGGTACCTGTAGGGTTAGTATTTTGGGGAATACATCCTCGCGTTCCTCGATTCATGCAAACTAATCATTCCTTAAGAAAAAAAAAAACTAATGTATTTACAAAAATCTATAATTATCTTCCCTGACAACGACGCCAAAATGTTGGGCACTTTAATTGTCTAAATGAATAGAAAATTAAGGTGTTCAATATAAATTGTCAACCCAGGGAAGTATGTTATTTCAAGATAATTGTGCACAATCTATGCTAGATTATGGAAGCAACACTAATCTAATTATAGTAGGGAAAAAGAAAAAAAAAATTATTACTAACACAATTATGCTGACACGGTTGGAGTTATACAAAATTGAAATCACAAATTGAAATCTAAACCGATGAATGCATAAGAATTATGGATTACCTACTCTAATATAAATTTTTATTTTACTTTTGCAGGAAGAAGTTCTTTACTAATTGCAGATTGAAATCTACTTATTGCAAGAAAGTAATCCACACTTTTATTTTCTTTTACTTGAAAACAATATTTTAATCTAATGCAGAAAAAGGGAAAGCAGTTCTCCAACAGTGTTCAACAATTGAATTTTAATTCTCACGAGACAAATTTATGCGCATCTAACAGGAAGGAACTAGACTGTAACAACAACTGTATTATAGAATTGTTTAGCAGATAAACCATTCACATTAAAACAACTATGCTGGAATTCAAAACAGAGGGGAATCTGTGAGGAAGGTGGGCCCTTTCCTTCTTACTAAATCCTCTCAAAGAAATAGGCTACAATATGCTAAAGAAATTCAATCCACTCTTCTATTGATTTTCCAAAATGTTGTGTACAATAAACTTTACTTCACTTCACTTTCTCACAGTCAGAATCCGTCCCTCTGATTACAAAATATATGCTATTTAAAGTCAGAGTCATTTAGTTAAAACAAAATAAGAACAGCCTTGAGAATGCCCGATTCTCAAGCTGTTCATATGATATCATTAATACAAGATATATAACTAATCTTGTAAGTTGAAACATGTAACAGTAGGTGTAGCAGCTTTCAAGATTGGTGGCATTTGTTGCAGCAGTCGTGTAACAACAGAATCGGTGGCACCTATTGCAGAAGTCGTGTAACAACTTCCAGGATTGGTGCATAGTTGTAACAACTTCCAAGATTGGTGCATAGATGTAACAACTTCCAAGATTGGCACATATCTGTAACAACTTCCAATATTGGCGCATAGTTGTAACAATGGGTGTAACAACAATGACCATTCTTTAAGACTTGGCTGTTCTATTCATTTCGATCATTAGTTGAATAATTTTATGGGTAAAACATGTGAACGTTACCAATCAAACATTCTAAGTAAATGAAAATATAAAATCAAGATAAATGATTCATACCTTGGGAAAAAAGGTCTTAACACGCATTATAGTAGGCATTAGCTTAGAGATGATAAGGTTGAATAGGAAAAATATGTGATGAAAAAGGGACATTTCTGGGTCCTAACACAACCCAAGGGATGGAATCCCCCTTCAGTGCTCACAACCCCTCAGGAATTTCCACTTCCCTCTAGGGCTTACAACATAGGTTGGACATGAATTTTACTTGATTGCAGCTCAGGAATTCTACAACTGCAAACATAAATTATCCCAACAACAAAACACTTCTTTGGTGAATTTCGAGAAGAAATTCACTCCCAGACACACAACCTATTTATTCATGAGATTACATCTCCAAATAGTATCCAAACATGTCCACAATAGTTGTCTTCAAGCTCCCACACTTAGAACTCCATTGCTGGCCATTAAATTCCATGTAAAAAGAAGCTCTCTATGAAAAAACGTGAATGTGCAAAATATGGTCTCCTACCCATACAAATTTCCTCTCTTTATATTGCTTGCTTGACTTGCACTCTTCCCCAAGATGATTGTACTTATCCCTTTTTCTCTAAAAAACTATGGGAAGTGACTCTCACACCAACCCTCTTACATGAATT
This sequence comes from Picea sitchensis, assembly GCA_010110895.2. NCBI lineage: Eukaryota > Viridiplantae > Streptophyta > Pinopsida > Pinales > Pinaceae > Picea > Picea sitchensis. The sequence goes on from SNQJ01S0149233.1 coordinate 18,633, forward strand.
CAATGATTGGGCTCTAGAACACTCAACAACTAATGAAAGGTTCATGGTAAGGGCAATTTAGAAGGAAATAAGTAATGGTTTTTTCTTTAATAGATATGGGTAAATCCCCCCACCCCCCTTTAGACCCCTACCCTCTGTTATGGATAATTATCCCCCAAATCTCCATCCATGTCCATCTGTAGCTGGTTATATGTTTCATTCATTATATTTCAATTTACATCGTTTACATATTGGATCCCGACCATACATCACATTTACAATATGCATCACTTGGATCTTGACCACATACTGTATTTACAATACACATCACTAGTTTGGGGTTTGAAATTGGGGATGTTACATTCCCCTACAAACTGCACTGTCCTTAGTGCACATAACCATACAGTTTACACATTGACATATATAAAACATTACATCAAAATACTTGATAATTACACAACTAAATGACTCACATAACAATTCCAACCAAAAAATCCCTTTTCCCCTCAACCCCTCATTGGTTGGACATGAATATTAGATTTGTGGCTCCAGGAAATTAAACTGCCAAATTGGAGTGTTCATTCGCTTATGTAGAAATGTACATTTAGTTTTCTTCAAAATTTGGAAACATTTATAGGTATGCTTCCTGCATGGCTTCCTTGTGCTCCCATATAGCATCTTCAGGACCGTAATAGGTCCATTGAACCTTTACCTAGTCTATGGATTTTTTCCTAAGAACTTTGACTTTCCGATCCAAGATGTGCACCGGTTCCACCCATAAATTCCCTTCGTGTTCACCCTGGATCACTTTCCAATCAATCAAATGGTTAGGATCAAGTACATACATTTTTAATAAATACACATGGAACACATTATGAATTCTAATTGATGCAGGCAATGCTAGCATGTATGCAACTAGTCCTATCTTTTCTAAGACCTCAAGAGGTCCATAATATATCACTGCCAATTTTGGGCAACTTTCCAATTTCAGTGAGCTTCTCTTAGCTTTATCTTTAAAAAAAACATGCTTTCCCCCTTTGAATTCTCTATTTTTTCTCTTTCTATCAACATAAATCTTCTGCGATCTTGCGCAACTTTTAAATTCTGCCTGATTTTTACCATCTGTTCTTCCATTTCCTTTAACAATTTTGGTCCAATCACAACTTTGTCTGTTGGGTTATCCCAACTTACTAGTGTGTTGCATTTTCTACTATACAAGGCTTCAAGCGGGCTCATCTTCAATGATTCCTGATGCCCAATGTTGTATAAAAACTCAACTAAATGGATATAGTCCTCCCACTTAGAAGGCTTGTCCAATACATATATTCTCAACATATATTCAATTATTTGATTAATTATTTCTATCTGGCCATTTGACTTTGGTGATATGTTGTATTGAAACTTAAATTTGTCCCAAATCCCTTAAACAACCCCCTCCAAAAATTGGAAGTGAACTCGGGATCTCGATCCGACACTATTTTCTTAGGCCCACCATGTAGCCTAGCAATTTCTCTCATGTAAATTTATGCAATATTGGTTTTCTTATGAGTGGATTTTACTGGAATGAAATGTCCAGCCTTTGTGAGTTTGTCCACCACTACCATGATGAATCATGTTTCCTGGTTGTCCTTGGTAATTTAATAATGAAATCAATAGTAACAACTTCCCATTTTCATTCAGGAATGGGCAATGGCTACAACAATCCCACTGAATGTCTATGCTCATCCTTTACCTTCTGAAATTCCATGCATCTAGCCAAATAATCAGTGACATCTTTCTTCATACCATGAAAAAAATATTGGCCTCTTACAACTGTAATAGTTTTATGACATCTTGTATGTCCAACTTATGGCGCATTATTCATCCCATTTAAGACTAAATTTCTCAATTCTTGAGAATTGGGAACATAAAATATATTCTGAAATAAGAGGATTCCATCATTTTCCATCTTATAATCCTTATGTTTTTGTTGTATGTCATTATGTTGTAAGCTTTCTTTAACTTACACATAATGTTGATCTGCAGTTATAGCCTCTAGAATTCTATCATTTCAATCTATCCATTATATAGTAATGGTTGTAGCATGCATTTTATGCACCCTTCTGTTGAGTGCATCAACCACCTTGTTATATTTTCCTTTTATGTTCTTGATATCAAAGTTATATTCACTAACAAATTCCATCCATCTAGTTTGTCTAGCATTTAGTGTTGGTTGTTCAAACAAATATTTTAGACCACTATGGTGTGTCCTTAATTCAATTTTTCTTCCCATGAGGTAATGCCTCCACATTCTTAAGACACATACTATGGCTACCAACTCTAAGTCACGTGTAGCATAATTAATTTCATATTCCTTCAATTTTATGGACTCATAACAAATTACATGTCCATTTTGTATAAGGACCCCAACGATCCCTTCCTTGCATGCATCTGTGCACATAACAAAATCCTCATCTGGATCTACAAATTTTAAAATAGGTGCACTGATTAACAAATCCTTCAAGAATTGGAGATTTTCTTCACATTTATCACTCCATTCAAACTTTACTCCTTTCTTTTTCAAAGATGTTACTAGGTGTGCGATTTTGGAGAATCTTGCAACAAATATCCCATAATAACCAGCTAGACCCATAAGTGATCTAACCTTCGAAATGTTTGTTGGCGTTGGTCAACTCTTGATTGCTTCAATATTTTCTGGATCCACTGCTATGCCATATTCTAAAGCAATGTAACCCAAATAATGGATCTTCTCTTGATATAAAGTGCATTTACTTAACTTGGCATACAATTGGTGTTCTCTTAACACTTATAGCACCATCCTAAAATTTCTCTCATGCTCTTATTCTGTCTTGGAATAGATAAGAATATCATCCAAGAATACAATTACATACTTATCTGGGAAATATTTGAACACCCCATTCATCAAAAACATAAATGTATCTGATGCATTTGTCAATCCAAAAGGCACCACCACAAATTCATAGTATCCATACCTTGACCCAGAGGTTGTTTTGTCAGTGTCTTCTTCTTTGATTCTCACTTGATGATAGCCTGACCTCAATTCAATCTTGGAGAATATATTTTCTCCTTTCAACTGATCAAATAGATCATCAATCCTTGGAAAAGGATAGTTATTCTTGATTGTAACCTTGTTCAACTGTCTAAAGTCAATACATAACCTCAGTGTTTCGTCTTTCTTCTTGACAAAAAGAATTTGAGAACCCCAAGGAGAAAAAATTGGGTGTATGTACCCTTTCTTTAACAAATTTTGTAGTTGAATTTGCAACTCTTTTAGCTATGGAGTGCTCATTCTATAGGGAGTCTTAGATAATGGAACAACTCTAGGTATTAAGTCAATTGCGATATATATATCTCTCTTTGGTGGAAATCCTGGAAAATCCTAAAACACATATTAATACTCTTTCAAGACTGAATAATATTCAAGAATTGGATCATTATCATTCATTGTCTCTTCCATACGGGTTTCATATATCTGACACCCTTTTCTAAAACTTCTTTTTCAGCTGCAATGATGAAATCTCTCGGATGGATATAGGTCTTGGAATACCTTGCACTGTCCTTGAATTCCCTTCTTCATCAAGACATGTGAACACCTTGTTATAACAATCTAAAATAACACGATGATTTTCTAGCCAATCCATACCAATCAAGTAGTCATAATACCCAAGTGATATGATGTTCAAATATTCCTTAGTGTTAGTTCCATTCGTTTTTATAGGATGCTCTTTAACAAGTTCATTAATTATTCTCTTGATTCCCGTAGCTAGATGAACTAACCAAGACTTTTCGTGCTTACATTTCTTCAATTTAAATATCTCAATTAGCTTTGGATCTATATAGCTATGACTAGTTCCATAATCAATTAAATAGCTATGGGATGACTATTAATATTACCTTCCACTTCAATCATGTGGGATTGATAGTCTGCTTGTCTATTGTCCAAGGCTGTATAGATCCTTGGCATGCTTTTTCCCACATCCTCTACTATCTCCTCCTTCTTGAAACTATGCAAGACCTTCATCTTATCTCCTTGGTGAGGAAAATATTTATACATGTGATCTCATTTACATCCCCAACACTTTATGGGTTGTTGCCTTGGCCTCTTTCCCAAGGACTCTGTCATTTTTTGATCACCTTGAGATGGATTCCCTTGTTGATATGATTGATATATATTCCTCATGAAAGGTGGATTGAATCCTTTCTTCCTTTGATCCATATTTTCTTTATTCTTGTCATCCTAGGCCCTTTGTAAATTTGGATTTCCTCTATTCTTCTCATACATATACTTGGCCTTTTTATGGCTTCTTCTAAATTCTTGGGCTCATCAAACTAAATTTTATCCTTATAAAAGGATGGTATCCCACTCGGTAACCTATCAATTTTGACCTTATCATCTCTGATGAAGCTCACATACCTGAGAAGTTCCAAGAACTTTCTCTCATATTCATCCATGGTCATGTTTCCAAGTTTGAGTTCAAAGAACTCTTGCATATTATTGTCATAATATTGTTCTGACAAGTACTACTGCTGAAAGTATTTCTTGAATGGATTCTACGAATTGTTTTTCTCATCAAGGTGCTTAACCCACTTCAACCAATCCCACCACATAGATGCCTTACCTTGAAGGTGGTAGGATGCAATTGTGGCTTCTACATTTGATGAGTAGTTATGAAATTGGAAATATTTCCTCATTCCCAACAACCATGATTCTACATCTTCACCTTTCTTGTTTTCTCCATCAAATGATGGTGGATTGATTTTCCTCAATTTCCCTTGCAAGCTATATGATCCATATCTCCTTCCCTGATTC
>SNQJ01S0149234.1:12012-33318 GCA_010110895.2 Picea sitchensis
CTTAACTTGACCACTTTCCACAATTAGTAAGTTCTCCATTAACTTTATTATTTAAATAATTTATTTTCCATCCACTTAGGCTTATAGTACACTCATCACTTCACTTTATTATTTAAATAATTTCTTCTTTGCAACCACTTTGAGTACTTTGACCTTTTGGGGCTTCTAGATGACTCATGAGGGTTCTCCAACTTCACATGGCCATAACTCTCTAACCGTGAGGAGTTATGTGACATTACACATACCACTGGAAGTGGCATGACATGTACTATCCATCCAAAATAGTCTTACCTTCAAATATACTAAAACTCCTACCATTATACATCAAACAAACTTGGGTCCATTACCCAATCCTTTGTGTTACTGGAATTCACTACTGGACTTTCTTCAAGGGTTGAAATCAATGAAAACCAACCCAATTAATCAACAGGACGCTCGACGACCAGGTTTTTCTGAACATACGGTGGTCATGCATGCATATGGTAGCATGCCAAACCCAGGTCTTTCCTTTTATTGAGACCCTCGGGTGGATAATAAATCATACAAATGCAATGAAGTGCCTGGCCAATGATGAGAATTGTGGATGCGTCGATGTTTTTCTTCAGAAGGAGGTCCAGAAATAGTACAAGCTCAGGGACCTGGAGGAGTGGTTAAAAACAGATTTTGTAGTGAAATTCTATGAGTTCCATGACACCAACAGAATGATGGCTTCTTGGTGGAAGGAAGACAAAAATTTACAAACCGGAGCAACGGATGGTACAGGACAACAAATCTAAGGGATCCATATATCTATTTAATGGATCTAATATGTCGATTGTACAGGGAGAGAGATTGCGCTAATTTTTCATATGCATGGATGCCCCTGGCATGCACTGTGGCCATCTCCAGGAGTAGCTTCAACAGGGGAGAAATAATTTCTAAACAATTGAGCACCAACATATTGTAGGCCCATACACCAAAATGAGGAGAAGTTCTTGCTTTTCACATGGCATCGTACCTGTTGGACATAATCTGTGCAAGGAATGTCTTCGAAAGCATGAATCTAAGCTGGCATGTCACCAAGCTACCTGTACATGTCTACTTCAATGTTCTATGGGAAAAAATATACAAAAAATTCTATGTTCTCATTTGCGATGAATTCATAGCTCAGGTTTATTTGATTATTTTTAAAAGAGAATGCCTAATAATTTTGGTAGCGACCAAGAAAATGATCTCAAAGGTAGGCCACTAGTACCTAGAAGAAACCAATACTTATATGAAGGTGTTTGGGGCTACCGACACACCACATCTACTCCCCACTCATGTCCCATACAGGCTCGTCGTTGGGGAAATATGTTACCAAACCATCCTACAGGGATATAATGCCACTCTAGTTAAAGACAAGAAGCGAGCGTTCGTACCCTATGGTTTCCATGTAGGGCTTTACATGGTGAAGGATACTGTGCAAGCTAAACAAGAGGGTTTGACCCAGTTGGAATACAGATTCCCAACAGGCCGATGTCACAAACATGACCCTAGAGTCCTAGTACGTCAACATGTGTCACAAGTCTCTTCTTGTTGGCCATACACAGATGATAAGTTTGAAGACGAGATCTTTACAGAATGTGCCCAGGCCTAGGAGGAGGTGCTACAGAGAAAATCTAACCCAAATATGACTAGGTTTAAAGTTATGAGTATGGATGAGAAATTCGAAATGATAGAACATATGGCTCAAGAAGCCCTCAAGGTTAGGGAAGAAAACAGAGTAGTAGAAGCCACATAGGCATAGAGGAGGGGGATGATGTTGTTAGAAGAAGACCAAAGAGTCATCCAGAGATTATAAAATGATCCCCAACAGTTAGAACCTATAAGGATCACCCCGACTAACCTAATAAACATTGGAGAGGAGCTAAATGGCTCAGAATCAACCCCACTAGAGGAAACCATCGATCCAAAAAATCCTAGAGTTTTGTCACCACAGGCTAGATCACCGGTGAGTATTCCAGCCACACAAGAGATTCCTAGAACACCATATGAAATGGGTGTGCCTAACATCCTCTTTGATATGATTACCATCTATGATGATGAAGAGAGCTCATAGGTCTCACTTATAACTCAAGTACCAATCACATAGGATAAAGAACCAAGGGAAACATTTGCACCAACCTCTGATGCTTCAATTCTAAACCCTCGATGGGGCGACTGTTGGGCCCGTGATATGACCGATTTTATGACGTTAATTAGATCCTTTTTGCCGAATGTGTATATGCATTTTCATGTTTTGAAGAAGTTTTTGAAGAGCTTTTGTGTCAAATCGCTATGATCCACACCAGGTATGCATAATTCATGTTTTGCGATGATTTTGAGTTTAAATTAGTATGTTTTTATGATCCCAGGAAACTAATTCATGTTTTATACGTCACAGGGAAAAATCACATCTTGTTTTTGCTTTTGGTACTCAGTCCGATACTCCATCCAACACTCAGTCTGGTACTCCATCTGACACTCCGTCTGACACTCCTTCCTTCACAAAAATGATGGGTGATTTGGCAGTTATGGTATTGGCGGCCAATGATGGGCAAATCAGAGACATGGGTTTTTCTTGTGCTCGTGGCCTCCATCTACTGAAATCTTGACAAATCGATTTGGGTTTTTATGTTGGGCGATTATTGGCTCGCCTCATTTCTAGAAGCCATCGGCATTTAGGGCATCTTAAATGAAATTTACTTTTTTTAGAGAGGGTCGACCCTTCTAGTGGTCGAGCTCTCAGCTTGTAAAAACTATAAATACCACTAGTAGTGGCAAGACCAAAAAGGAATTTTAAGAAGAATTTTTTATTGTGTAATTGAGACATCTCTATAAACTTATGATTAGACTACGTTTTTAATGAATGACAGTGCCGTGTTGATTTTCTGATCGCAATTTCGTGTTGAGAAGTTGCCTAGGCCTCCTGGGGGCCCCACCAGTGGTCTAGGTAATTATTCTCGTTAGTGTAGATTTATAATTGTTCAGTTTCCTTTTTTAGTTTTCAAAATCGTATTTTATTGTGTGAAATTCCCAATTTCAATTGCTTGTTGTGTGTTTATTTTTGTTGCAGAATTGTGTATCTAATCCCTCCTCCTTTTAATTGCAGATTGTTTTCTGAGTTAATGCTAATGAATGTGTTTTGTTGCAGGTTGCTTATGAAGAATAGTTAATATGCCATGTCTTTCTAACTAAATATGAAACAACTTAAGCTTAAGCCACTAACCCTTGTGTGATTAGATGATAGTTAGAATTTATGCACGCTGAAATAGAGTTTAAAACATAGTTAAACCATAGTTTTTAATTCATGATTTCTTTGACAGGGTTCGATGGATGGATAGTCTCTAGTTTTAATTCTCAGTTGCTTATCTAGATTTGCTCAATTAGTTTGCTTATTTTCATATGCTGAAATAGTAGTAGTTTGCTCAATTTTCTCAATTAGTTTGCTTATTTTCATTTTCTTATTTTCATATGCTTATTTTCATATGCTGCAATTTGAATTGTTAGAATAGAATTAGTTTAGTGTATTTTCATGCAATTTCCTTTTCTAGATTTAGGTTGCAATTTCAATTCAAAGTTGATTATTGAATTTAAATTTCAGTTATGAATCTTAGTATGAATTTTCTTAATTTGTATAGAATTCAATTTAATTAAATAGAATAGTAGTTTTGTTGATTTCATAGATTAGAAGATAGTTTTGTTGATTTCATAGATTAGAAGATAGTTTTGTTGCTTTCATAGATTAAAAGATAGCTTCCTTGCCTTTGTAGGATAGATAGTCTTTTTGCTTTGGTAGGTCAAAGAATAATTTGCTCATCATAGATTAAAGATTAGTTGTTAATTCCTCTTGCTTTCAATTTAGTAGATTTCCTCTCATAAATTAGAAGTAATTGTGAAGTTCAATTCAAGAATAGAGTTCACTTGTTTCTTAGCTTAATTAGTTACTTATTGAGTAGTCTTAATTAGTTTACTTGTTGTAGGAGTTATCATAGGTTAGCTAGTTGTTTTGCTTTCTTGTTTACTTGCTTTAATAGAGTAGTTGCTTGCTTGTCTATTTTGCTTTGATAGGGTAGTTGCTCGTCTATTTATTTTCTTTCATAGGATAGTTGATTATTGAATTTGAGTAGGTTAATTAAAGTAGTTTGTTGTTGTTATTGATTATTAGGTAGATAGTTTGCTTTTGCTTATTGTCATGATTTAGTTAGTTTGCTTTAAGTAGGGTTTCCAACTTCTTTCTTAGGATTATCCATCTATCCTTTGTTCAAAGGTTACTTAGGGTACATAGATCGTGTTTCTTAGTAGGGTTTGATCATTAGTAGTTTTTGCTTGGATATATTAGCCCTTAGATAGCCACTTCCTTATTTAGACTATACTACCTCGAACCTTTCTACCTTGGCATATATATTTCTACAACTCTAAGTTTACTTACCCTAGGTTGACAATTTAATTGAGGGTTTTTAGTGTGTTTTTAGTGCATATAGAACACCCATCATTTTTGGCGTCATTGCCGGGGAATTGTCTTAAGGTAGGAAATAGTTAGGAATTAGATCATTTCTAACCCTTATCATTAGTTTGGTGGGGGGGGAACTTTAAGACAATAGGTAAGAACCTGCACATCTGCTATAGCAGGTTCCCCCAAACCCAATGGTAGCTTTTCTTTTTATTTTTGTTTTCTTTCATGAACAGACCTAGAGACCCAAAAGGTAGATACATTAAATCTAAATCAAGACCTTTCAACCAAGGTTCCTTACAAAGTTTTTGGGGGAAGGAACATTCCACTCATAAAATCCGCAGACCGATACCGAACAACAGGATATAGCTCAACCCAAAGAGCTAAAGCAGTCTCTGAAGAGACTAAAACAAGGAGCATTATAGAACAAAAGTTGAAGCATCAGTAATAGTGGGACATGAGGCAAGACCACTCGATCCCTCTTTAGAACCAAAAAACACAACCTTTGTTTCCTTACCACCACCAGGAGAATGAATTCAAAGGTGACCATTAGTTTGGAAGAACTCTCTCAAATCCTAGCAACAACTGGGATCTCTTCTTTTCAAGAAGAACACATCTTGACAATAGTCAAGAACTTGTCTACCTCTCTGAAAATATTAGAAGAATCAAGGTCCTATGAGCTAAAAAATGATTTTCCTTGCCAAAATGCGAAGGAAGCTGAAAAATTATGGACTACATCTAGTGGAGAGAAATCACTAAGACCTAAGATTGAGGAGTTCTCAACATCCATCTCAACAAATCCTTTATGTACTTCAGAAATTAATCATCCAGAAGAAGAGGATTTGCATAGCATGATGAAGGAGAGCATAGAAATTATTGTTGATGAACATCAAGATTACATTGAAATTTGGTTTCAAGAGGTCATCAAGCCACAATACTATTCTCTTCTTCAACACCTTTTGATTCCAAAACAAGTAGGTTGGTTGGTTCTTCATATCCAGGTAATCATTGCGGTAACTTTTTCATATATGGATATGAGTATGTTTCTTATCTTTCTCCACACATGATTACATTGGAAGAGTTCTTACACTTGAATAAATATTTCCCCTTTCTTTTTAGGTAGGGTAGGATAGTAAATAAAAGATGCATGTTGTTATTTTAGCTTAAAGTCTAATGCAGCCTCATTTTACATTTTATTTTAATAAAAGAACTATGAGATACATGTTCCTATGACTTGATCTCATTGATATCAGTAGTTTATTATATTTCAGAGTGTGGTTTTTGCAAACAGTTTTAGAGATCTCTGTAGATATTTATATCACCAAGGGTAGACAATTCCAAGGAAATATAAAAGAAGGATTTTCTTCAAAAACATTGCTATATTTGAACCTTGTTGTCTGCTAAGCATCAAATGAATAATGACTTGCTGTAATTAGCCATATTTTTGCAAAGACTTTCATCTTTGTTTTCTCAAGGCATCTTAAATAACAGTTTCTCTTGAACCTCCACCACTATATAAGGAAGTGACATTGTAACCATCAAGCTTAGAGGTCTCTCGTACAGTTTCTCCAAGAAACCTGAGTAAGTGACTAAAGTATCTTTATTAAAGAGTAACAAGGAGGTCTGATTAGCGGTTAGTCATGGAAACATCACAATAACTTACACAATAAGAAAGTGAGTTGAGCCTAGAGATACATTTCTGTTCTTTCTCAATGGTACCATCCACTACACACTAAATAGCTTGATTATATCATATCTTTAGATAGGCCACGTCCGCTTAAGTACCCCTTACATCAGGACAATCACTAAGGAATATAACATAAATTCATCCTCTAATAGAAATACCATCCCAATTGAGAAAAAAAAAAAGAGAAAGAAAAAGTTGTTTTCAGAGTTGTCCCCTCATCTTCTTGCACAAAGAAATCTTATACTAAAATCTTAAAATATGGAGGGTCAGTCTCTGAGGGTGTAAGAGGCTAACCCTCTGAGATACTGAACAGGTCTGCTGGCAATAGGTACCAACCTGTGGTATGACTAGGTAAAACCGTTGGAGTATTGAACAATATTGCTAGCGACGGGGAATTCTACCTAGTGAGGATGATAATCAGACAAAAAATAAATAATAAATTTAAACTTGTCCCAATGTACAACATTACTTGTAGACAAAGATGACATGAAGTATGTATGTTTAAGCTAAGGTTAATGAACTCCATAAACTTTCCATTGGGAACTAACTCTGAGACTATCTTGAAACTCTCTTGCCTACCTCTTCTTATCTATATATAGGATCTCTTATACTATAGGTGGGGCCATATTTTAACCGTTTCATCAGACCAATCTATGAAATTTATCTCTACACTTAACAAGATGTAAATATTTGGCTATTGGGAGAACTGACTAGTTTCCTATATTTTTGATCGTGAGGTGTCACAATACTTAGGTGTGGGGGAGGGGTTCATAAGTTGACAAATGATAACATTGCCTAGAAGAAGTAAAAATTTGTAAAAATTATGTGTGTTGTTTTCATAATACATGCTATTATATCAGTGGTTATTTTATTTTTGAAATGCTAATTCCCCGTGTGTTACAAACTGCTATACATTTCCTTAACATACCACTTAACTGGTTTATTTTCGTTACAAACTGTTCATTACAGAGTTATGATTACATGCCTTATAGAATGCGAGATAGAGGAATGGATTGTGTGAGCACGATGGAAAAAATAATAATAATGTAACACTCTTAGCTTGCCTCATCTCCTATTCACTGTGTTCGTGGCCTTTGAGGAATCAATTGCCTCAGCCATAAAGCTCCCAAGAGTTGGAGACCATTGGTTTAAACACCACCAGTTGCCGAGAGCAAGCTATAAATAGGATTTTCAAAACCAAATTTTAGAACATCTCTGGAGCTAAGGGATACTCCAAAGAGAGGATAAAAGAGGAACTAATCAACCCTCTCATAGTCATCACCAAATTGATCACATGTGAAGATAGATATTCCGTCTTGAAAGCCTATCACTTTCGATTATTAGCTCACTTTCAGTTCAAAAAGCCATTGAATTTTCCCTCTTACTTCCTAAAGAGTCTTGAGAAGATGTCTTCCCAAGTGAGGAAGAATGTAACCAATCCCCATAACAACCTATTTCACCATGACCTTATCAAACTACTTGTCTTAGCCGAGTTGGAAAAACATGGGAAAATGTGGGATGAGTTCATTTACCAATTTTCAAACCCTCATCTTACAATCAAGACTAGCAAGAAGACACTTGATCTAGGGACTGTTACTCCACCCAAACCCTCATGCTCAAGCTATTCCTTTACTGGACCAAAAGTCCAAGAAACTTGTTGATGCCCATGTAGCCTCATCGGCCAAGAAGACCAAGAAGCCTATTGCTAACCCCCCTCTAAAAATAGTAAAGACCAAGAATTCTATTGCTAATTCATGGCACGAGGATGTGCCATATCTTTGGTCTGGGGGGAGTTTCCTAAGATAAAAAACACTAAGAACTGCCCATTTGTATAGCAAAACCATGAGAAGAGGAAGTAGGATTTCTGTCAAAATTCTGTCATACTGTCTTTTTACAATGTCTTGGGATATTATATCAACAGTTGTTTGTATTGGTATGCTAATTATATACTGTTGACATCATTGTGTGTTTTATAAGATTACTGTGCATTTTTATTTTTATGCTATAGAATACTTCGTATACTTAACTACTCCTTTTGACAAATACAGAGCGATAACAACTGCTAAATACTTACTGAATCGCCCCTGAGGGGGAAACTCAATTGGCAAGTGCTGTGAAAATGAAGTTCCATGAGGTTTCGAGTTAAACTCCCCCCGAATTACAATGTGTGCCGCGTAAGGGGCATCGTGGGCACACCTAGAGGTTATAGTGGTAGCAGTTGGATAACACAGCCACGTGTAACGCGAGCACGTGCCCAACTAGTTGCTGATTCCGCCAGACATACCAAAAAAAAAATAAAAAAAATTACTGCAATCTGTATTACAAGCTTATGAAAAGAGCAACAATTGTTTGAATTGTTACAGATTGATGAAAGGAAATAAAAATTCTCCTGTTCACCATGCCTTCCAGTACAAACCAAGCCTTTTGTTAGTATATGTCATTTCTTTCAGTCACCAGTGATTAAATTTACTCTTTCATGTGATTGATAGGGTTATTAGGCCAAATTGTTATATTTTCAAAATAAAATTAACAAATAAAATTTGACATCTCTTGGTTTTAAAATGGTCATTGGTGTGTCTAGTTTTCATTACTACTCCCTCCACTCATCCAAGTTCATAAATTTTCATCATGGTCATGTCATCATTCCTTGTCATAAATTTTCAAATGATTGTCTTGGTCAAAGTTCTACTTCAAAATTGGTTTATGAATTAAGGAAGATGAATTTGATAAACGTGAAAGAGTTTTTTGTCAATCATAGACCAATAAACAAAAAAATCATTCATTTTATGCACAGGTGTTATTATTTGAGAGAAATTCCCCAAATACAGTCTCTATAGGAGGGTTCCTGGCACATTTGGACAACTTGACTTCAAGTCAATTTTTTAGAGGTTTAGAGAAGGAATTTGCAGTTCTTAATGGTTCCATTGTGTAGCAGACATTATACAATTTCCAAACATACCACTTTCAGCCCAAAAATCCTCTGGGAAGGCCTCCAAAAACCCTCTCAAATACAACACTGCGTTTTTGCTGAGAGCACACTGTGTTTCTGTAATTTTTGAGTAACCAACTTAAAGTTTGGATTATGAACAAATGGGAATTTATTTTTGAAACCTAGAGGAGGTTTGTGTTCATACAATACCCAAAAACAATAATATCTCTCAGGTTTTTAATATACATTATGGTTTGAGATATATTCAATTCTCTTAGAGGCCTAGTTTTTCAGAAAATAAAACACTATGTTTTTCCTGTTTTAGTCATTTTTTATTGTCGTGTTTTCCTAACAATTGTAAGTGAAGTTTTGAAAAAAAAGAGAGGTTTTTATCAGGACATATTAAAAAATAAAAACCTCTCTCAGTTTCATAAATTACGTTATGGTTTGGGATATATTCAATTCTCTCAGAGGCCTAGTGTTTCAGGAAATAAAACACTATGTTTTTCCTATTTTAGTCATGTTTTCTTTTCGTGTTTTCCGAACAATTGGAAGTGACGTTTTGAAACAAAAGAGAGGTTTTTATCAAGGACATATTGAAAAACAAAAACTTCTCTCAGTTTTTACACAGGAGTTACTTTCTTGTAGTTACAAGTGTCACTTTGATACCTATTTTTCACAAGTTCGCCAGGCCAGAATTGTTGCAGTTCTGGGAAGTCACTTTTGGAACTAATTTTGCAGAGGTAAAATTGTTGTTTTGCATGGTTTAAAGGATCAAGGGTATAATATACATCTCAATGCTTCCTCACATTTCATCAACAACCTCCAAAAACTCCAAACCCTCCAGTTCAAACTTAGAGAGCATGAAACACTGAGTCGTCATTTACGCCATGATAACATTGTCCTACAAGCCAAGATGAATTCTCTACAACGTTTGGTTGATGATATGAATTCCACCAATAATAGTTATTAGTCTCTGGATGAAATTGAAACATCGCAAAAGGCCCAAGACAAAATCCCCTGGGAAAGAGGGAGAAGCTTCTAAAGCTAATCCACCCCCTCCTTCGCAAGTCTAGTCATGTTTGGTGATTCATTTTTGTTTGCAGTGGGACCTGCAAAATCTTAGGTGTGGGGGTAATGTTGGGCCCGTGATATGACCAATTTTATGATATTAATTAGATCCTTTTTGCCGAATGTGTATATGCGTTTTCATGTTTTGAAGAAGTTTTTGAAGAGCTTTTGTGTCAAATAGCTATTATCCACACCAGGTATGCATAATTCATGTTTTGCGATGATTTTGAGTTTAAATAAGTATGTTTTTATGATCTCAGGAAACTAATTCATGTTTTGTATGTCACAGGGAAAAATCAGAGCTTGTTTTTTCTTCCGGTACTCCATCCGACACTCAGTCCAGTACTCCATCCGGCACTCCGTCCTGCACAAAAAGGATGGGAAATTTGGCGGTTATGGTATTGGCGGCCAACGATGGGCGAATCAGAGACATGGGTTTTGCTCGTGCTCGTGGCCTCCAACTACTGAACTCTTGACAAATCGATTTGGGTTTTTGTGTTGGGTGATTATTGGCTCGCCTCATTTCTAGAAGCCACCGACAGTTAGGGCATCTTAAATGCAATTTACTATTTTTAGAGAGGGTTGACCCTTCTAGTGGTCGACCTCTCAGCTTGTAAAAGCTATAAATACCACCAGTAGTGGCAAGACCAAACAAGAATTTTAAGAAGACATTTTTATTGTGTAATTGAGACATCTCTGTAAACTTATGATTAGTATGCATTTTTTAATGAATGACAGTGCTGTGTTGATTATCTGATCGCAATTTTGTGTTGAGAAGTTGCCTAGATCTCCTAGGGGGCCCACCAGTGGTCTGGGTAATTGTTCTCGTTAGTGTAGATTTATAATTGTTCAATTTCCTTTCTTAGTTTTCAAAATCATTTTTTATTGTGTCAGATTCCAAATTTCGATTGCTTGCTATGTGTTTATTTTAGTTGCAGAATTGTGTATCTAATTCCTCCTTTTAATTGCAGATTGTTTTCTGAGTTAATGCTAATGAATGTGTTTTGTTGCAGGTTGCTTATGAAGAATAGTTAATATGCCATGTCTTTCTAACTAAATAGGGAACAACTTAAGCTTAAGCCACTAATCCTTGTGTGATTAGATGATAGTTAGAATTTATGCATGCTGAAATAGAGTTTAAAACAGAGTTAAAACAAAGTTTTTAATTCATGATTTCTTTGACAAGGTTCGATGGATGGATAGTCTCTAGTTTTAATTCTCAGTTTCTTATCTAGATTTGCTCAATTATTTTACTTATTTTCATATGCTGAAATAGTATTAGTTTGCTCAGTTTTCTCAATTAGTTTACTTATTTTCATATGTTGCAATTTGAATTGTTAGAATAGAATTAGTTCAGTGTATTTTCATGCAATTTCCTTTTCTAGATTTAGGTTGCAATTTCAATTCAAATTTGATTATTGAATTTCGATTTCAGTTATGAATTATAGTATGAATTTGCTTAATTAGTATAGAATGCAATTTAATTAAATAGAATAGTAGTTTTATTTCTTTCATAGATTAGAAGATAGTTTTCTTTCTTTCATAGATTAGAAGATTGCTTCCTTGCCTTTGTAGGATAGATAGTCTTTTTGCTTTGGTAGGTCAAAGAATAATTTGCTCATCATAGATTAAAGATTAGTTGTTAATTCCTCTTGCTTTCAATTTAGTAGATTTCCTCTCATAAATTAGAAGTAATTGTGAAGTTCAATTCAAGAATAGAGTTCACTAGTTTCTTATCTTAATTAGTTACTTATTGAGTAGTCTTAATTAGTTTACTTGTTGTAAGAGTTATCATAGGTTAGCTAGTTGTTTTGCTTCTTGTTTACTTGCTTTAATAGAGTAGTTGCTTGCTTGTCTATTTTGCTTTGATAGGGTAGTTGCTCGTCTATTTATTTGCTTTCATATGATAGTTGCTTATTGAATTTGAGTAGGTTAATTAAAGTAGTTTGTTGCTGTTATTGGTTATTAGGTAGATAGTTTGTTTTTGCTTATTGTCATGTTTCAGTTAGTTTTCTTTAAGTAGGGTTTCCAATTTCTTTCTTAGGATTATCCATCGATCCTTTGTTTAAAGGTTACTTAGGGTACATAGTTCAAGTTTCTTAGTAGGGTTTGATCATTAGTACTTTTTTCTTGGATAGATTATCCCTTAGATAGCCACTTAGTTAGACTATACTCCCTCTAGCCTTTCTACCTTGGCATATATATTGCTACAACTCTAAGTTTACTTACCCTAGGTTGACAATTTAATTGAGGGTTTTTAGTGCATATAGAACACCCATCAGCGACCATGAGGCCGAGAGTATCCTAGAGACTGAATTTATCGACCTAAAGGTGACCCCAAAAGACAACTCCAAGGATGAGCTAGGATCTGGTGAACAATAATAGGATTTGCAACAACTAGAGATTGACACCTCAACAGTCGATCACCAGGATAGTGTTGAGCCTGTGATTGTCTCTCCATTTAAGGTCGATACTCCACCAGCCGATGAACACCAACCATAGGTCAAGTCATTCGAACATATACAAGTTTTCCCTGTCAAATAAGTACAAGAGCAGATCCTAGAACAAATATATACGACAGGAAGCCTGGGCGACACTCTAACCTGGGGAGACCAATAGATCCTTGAGCCCATGGATGAGGTCACTAATATACAAGATATTTCTTACGATAGAACGAGGAAATCCATAATGAGGAGGACAACCATGAAAAGGAGGCTCACGCTGGATAGCACGCTTCTCATCATGACAAAAGAAAAGCTGCTCAACAAAGAAAATGTGAAGACAACTGAGCTAGTTGGTGCAGGGATGGATTTAAGTAATGCCACGTTGGATCGAGAAAAACATGACCAAAAGGAACTAGCCACCACAAAGAAGGAGCTGGACCATTTGCGCCATCTGGCGAAATATTATCAGGACTCAACGCAAGCAACCATTTTCCTGAAGAGTGAATTATGAGAAGCATATGCACAATTCATGAGTGAAAGACATCTCTTCACCACATGCCTAGCCGATTTTCAAGAAGACAGTCTCATGGCACTAAAAACCTGTAAATACATGGAGAGATGGTATTAAAAGGCATACGAGGATGTAGAACGAATCAATTATATCAGTGCAATACAAAAGGGTTGAGACACGGAGGATCATGGCATCCAAGTGCTCATGGATAGCAACATCTCCCGAATCAGCAAGGCAGTCGAATACTGGGTAAGTATGGCCCAAGAACCTCAACGAAATATATAGGAAAGGTGGGTCGAGTGTGAGAAAAGCTGGGAGAAGATCAATTGGGAGATGAAAGACATCAACTTTCCAGAGTTCAGCTCATCGAAAGACTTTGTTGATTTGCATGACATAGTCAAATGACATGCAGAACATGACTTATCATGGGAAGTGGAGATCGCGCAGGTGGTGAGCATGACACCAAGTCAGGTAAAAAAGTTTATGGAATACCCGATTAAGGCTCGCACAACACTGCAACATTTAGGTGCCAAGATGATCATATATAGAGAATGAGTAATAGAGATAAAAGAAACCCTTTCAACCCCGATGGACTAGCACAGATTCCCGTATGCTAACACATGCGAGGATATCTTCGTCAAGTGGTCAGATTATGAGAAGAATCATCCACTCTAGTAGAACCACTAGACAATCTCAAGAGAAAAAAGAGATCAATCCGCCACATGTCATTCTTTTGTTTTACTTAACTCAAACTTTTAGTAGTTGTTTTAAGTTAGTGATTCTTTATAAATATGGGGATCAACCTTTTGGGAATGGTAGATGGTTTTGGGAAAGGACCTTCTTTTTTGAGAATTGTAAAGAATTATTTCTGAGCAACTTTAATTAAGAAGTTCCGTTTAGAACCAACGACAAATTTATTTTCATCAAAGGCATTATGCGATTGGATTGAAGAGGAACTACTTCCATCTTTGAATTCAGTAGTTGATGTTGTTGTTGGATTACTGAGAGGGGGGGGTGAATCAGTAATAGAGAAATATAATCCTTTTTAACCATATAATGCAAGTTTTATATCAATGTAGCATTATCATCCAATATTTGCAGAGTAAATAAACAATGAATAAATGAATAATCATACACATACACAGTACACCAGTGTTTTTACGTGGAAACCCAAAGCTGGAGAAAACCACATAATCATTTTTCTTACATGTATTGAAGAATTAAATTCATTGAAAGCATGATCCAGGTGGATATCGATGGCCACCCACCTTTTCCAATTGGATCAAAACATTTTTCTGGCAATTTTGACAATTTACTATTTTTAGCAGTTTTAACTTCCGGGGCCATTTTGAGGGCCTAAATGAAGTTTTTTCGTGATCAATATTCTCAATGATAGACAAAGGAATGATTGATCCCCCAAAATGAATGTCCTTGAATATACTTTTCCAACGGGCTATCATACGCCTAAAATGGAGATTGTATGCAAAAGTTACGAGCCCGGGAAGTTAATGTACTAACTTACCCAAACGGGGCCCACATGACTTTTGGCACTTCATCTCCTAGGGTTAGGTTTTTGGATGTCTAGGGTTTTTGGAAATTCCTTTTTATTGTAAAAATGCTTTTATAGCCTCATTGTAATCATCTTCTTGTGAATGAGCGCAGCCGTCACATCTCTTCTAAGAGATAAGCTGCCACCATTCCAGCAAGCTTGTTTCCGCTACATTTTACAGTTTCAACTTATTTCCTTATTGAATAGCAAACCAATTTTATTGTATCTATGTTATTTTGTGTTAAGTAACTATTAATAATGTGTATTCATTTTGTTCCTCTCACAACATCCATATCAGTGGTATCAGAGCGATTTGCTCATTGTCATCTTAATGCATGTCCCCAACGAGGTCGGAGTACAAAGAGTTGTGTCTCGAGCTTGTTTCTCTTGAGGACAAAACCTCTCGCACGCCCAAGCGACCTCTCATGGCAGGAGAAAATAAATATTTTGGGATAGGATATCCTTTCAAACTATTGATTGAGGAAGCCCTCACGCAACAAAGGAACGAGATGATGGATAGTTTCGTGCAAATCCTTCGACGACTACCAACAGGCGATGCATCTTCTTCGAGTGGAGGCGTCGCCCCCCTTCAAGGTACAAAGAAACTTCGATATTCCTATATTTGAAGGTCATATAGACGCAGATGTTGTAGACAAGTGGTTGAGTCTACTAGAAGGGTATTTTTCTGTCCATAACTTTTTGGATAGAGAAAAGATTACTTTTACGCTCCTCAAAGCCGTTCCCCATGTCAAAGATTGGTGGGAAACCTTCTGTGAGCAAAAGGAAATAGAGGAACCCTCATTATTTACAGTCACGACCACCTAGGAATCCTTCAGGGGTGATATTAAGGAACAATACTACTCTGCCAGAAGTTATGACAACTTTTATACCAAATGGACCACATTACGGAAAGAAAGAGACCAAGCAGTGCCAGATTTCACAAATATATTCCGTACCTTGCACACGAAGATGGGTATCAAAGATTCAAAGTGACATCTGGTGCTCAAGTATCACAGTGCTCTGCATAGATACATCCAGACTGAAATGGAATTTCTAGACATCTCATCCTTGGGCGTGACCTACCGATATGCCATCAAAATCGAGTATAAGCTAAAAAAAAAGACACAGAAATTTGGGCCTAGGATCCCCTCACAACAAAAGTCAGGAAAGGGTGGCCCCAACCCACAGAACAAAGGACAGAGGAAATATGGATAGTATCAGGACAACTAGTCCAAGCCGCAAGCGAATAAGGACACTGGAAAGACAAAGAAAGATATTTATGAAGTGGTGTGACTTCCATAAGAGCCCTTAGTATAACACTGCTAACTTCCGCTCAAAGCAGTCACTGGTGGCCAAAGTGAAAGCCTCTGAATTAGATGCGGGTTCTGACTTTGAGACAGAACCAAAAAGGGGAAGATGGATAATTGATGCGGAACCTAGTGCCACCATTGCTACCACCAAGCTCCAGCCTGGTGAACCAGATGAGCCAGAAGAAGGAGAATGCCTCTTCCATTCACAAATGTGGGTAAAAGGCACCCTGCTACACTTAATCGTTGATAGCGGTAGCCAGAAGAACCTCATCTCATCAGAGGTCGTCAAGCGGCTGGCCCTATCGAAAACACCGCACCCACAACCCTACACCATTGGATGGCTCCACAAGGAAGCGATCTCCGCGTCAACCAACAGTGTTGACTGTCGTACGACATCAAGCCCTTCAAAGACGAGGTATTGTGTGATGTTTCTTCTGTTGAAGTTTGCGATGTTATTTTGGGACAACCTTATTTATGGAAACGTCATGCTGTATATGAGTTTAGGCCTCGTAGTGTTATTATTTCTTTGAACAGGAAATTGTATAGGATACTCGAGGCAGTCGCACCTAGTGTTATTTCCTTGATATTTGCTAAGAAATGAAGGAAGGGCATCTCTCAGATCGGGAAGTTTGTCTTCTTCATGATTCTCTCTCAAAATAGGTGAAAGATCACAGCCACATCCAGGGTCTCTGCGACCGACCTCTCCACACAGCAGAAGCAAGTAGATAAGGTCGTAGAAGAATACTCAGATATCTTATCCTCTCTTACCGGGGTACCTCTTCACTCCCAGGTCAAGCACCCCATTGATTTGACACCTGGCGCATTACTGCCCAATGGGCCAGTATATCATCGCTCTCTATTGGAGAATGAGGAGATCAAGCGACATATCCAAGAACTGCTCCACAAGGGGCACATCCATCCCATCTCATCACCTTACGAGAGCCCAATCGTGATGGTACAGAAGAAAGATGGAACTTGATGACTCTGCATTGATTACTGAGCTTTGAATAAAATCACAGTCAGAAACTCGTACTCGATTCCCCGAATCGACGACCTCCTTGATCAACTAACGGGGGCCAAATACTTCAGTAAGATTGATCTAAATTCTGGCTACCACCAGGTCCCAATAGAACATAAATATGTATGGAAGACTGCCTTCAAGTCAAAGGAAGGCATTTTTGAATGGTTGGTCATGCCCTTTGATTTGACAAATGCGCCAACCACTTTCATGAGGTTGATGGATGATATCCTGTGATCATTCACCAATAATTTTGTAGTGGTGTATATGGATGACATTCTCATTTACAGCATGACTTGGGCCGAACACTTGCAACATATTCAACAGGTTCTGCACACCCTGCGACAGGACAAGCTATACACCAACTTGGAAAAATGCTCCTTTTGCATGGACAGGGTCCATTGCCTGGGCTACATCGTTGATCCGCATGGTGTACATTTGGGTCCAGCCAAGATCCAAGTCATCTGTGACTGGCTAGCCCCAACCACACTTACTGAGCTCTGGAGATTCTTGGGCCTTTCCAATTTCTACCACAGGTTTGTGTTGGGATTCTCCCATATTGCACGGGCCCTCAGCCAAATAACCATGGGTGGTGGTAAGGAAAACTTTTCGTGGGGCCCGTCCCAACAACAAGTGTTCGATGATTTAAAGCAACGCTTGTGCTCAACCCTAGTACTTTCACTCCCAGACCTGAAACAACCCTTTGAGATCGAGATAGATGCTTCCGACTATGCTGTGGGAGTCATTCTCACTCAGCATGGCCACCCTGTGGCCTATCATAGTGAGACACTATCAGATGTTTTTTGTAAGTACCCTACTTACGATAAAGAAATGTACTCCATTGTGAAGCTTGCCGCCAATGGAGACACTACATTCTTGGGAAGGAGACAGTCATCCACATTGATCATAAGCCATTGTAGTTCATGCAGACAAAGGGAAAACTAAAGAATGACCACCATCAAAATTGGTCCACATACTTGCAATAATTCCAAATCAACATCAAGTATAAAACATGAAGCACCAATCACGTCGCTGATTGCCTCAGTAGAATTCCAGTCACGACACTCACCACGGTGCTAGAATCTTGCGGCCACGAGACCTTTGGATGGCCCCAACTCTATGAGATAGACCTGGACTTCGCCACCACCTACCAAATGTTAGGGGAAAATGCAGTTGTCGATAATTTCCATCTTTAGGATGGGTTGTTGTGTCGTCTGGGCCATATCTGTGTTCCATCAAGCGAGCGAGCGAAGTTGATCTGGGAAGCCCACTACAGTCAGGTGGCAGGACACTTTGGCATCTAAAAGATAGTGGCGATGCTACAGAAACATTTCTACTGGCGGAAACTTCGCAGGAGGTCAACAAGTATATTAGGTCCTGCACTTCCTGCGCGATTGCCAAACCGACCACTAAGAAACAGGGCCTGTACACCCCTCTTCCTACTCCTAAAAGGCCATGGGAATCCATCTCAATGGAATACATGTCGGGCCTCCCGTCCACCAAGTGGGAAAATGACTGTGTTTTTGTGGTTGTTGATCGCTTTTCTAAGATGGCGATTTTGGTTGCCTGCAAGAAGAACATCACAACAGAGGCCACTGCCAAGCTCTTCTTTGAACGAGTCTGGGTACATTTTGGAATCCCACAAACCATTGTCTCAGATCAGGACAATCGAGTTCTCAGCACATTTTTGTCGAGCCTTTGTTCACTGTTGGACACCAAGCTCACCAAATCCATGACCTTCCACCCTCAGACAGATGGCCAAACCGAGGTTGTAAATCGAATGATTGTGCATATCCTTTGCATGTATAATTCACAACACCCTCGCACATGGGATGAGAGCCTTCCTTATGTACAACATAACTACAACCGATCCCTGCATAGCTCAACTGGCCACATCCCCTTTCAGGTGGGGTTGGGATTCCAACCATTGGGTCCCATAGATGTTGCACTTCCCCTTGTGGTCACCTCGACCGAATCATATCCTGCTCCAACTGAAGCTGACAAAGCCACCTGATTCATTGAGAGGATCCAACACATCCTCCAATAGGTTCAATATATCCTACAGAAGTCCAATGACAAGTACAAACAATGCCATGATAAACATCAGGTGCCACATAAGTTTCAGGTGGGCGACAAAGTTTGGTTGCACTTGTGGAAATAACGCCTTACAGGACCCCATCGGAAGCTTCGCCCACTCTGTTATGGGTTGTACACCATCACTAAGGCTGTGTGGGATAATGTTTTTTAGCTCAACATTCCTCCTTTCCTTGGCCTGCACCCAATGTTCAACGTGGATCTCCTTCGCCCTTATTTCCCACCATTATTGGACACCTCAAAAGTAGCAGAACAACTGACACCAACAGAGCTCAACCATGACTGCATAAAACGTGCATCCAATGATCATATTGTGGACACATAGATCAAGGGCACTCAATAGTAAATGATCCATCTTTATCGAGTCGTCAAAGCAAGGCATCTCCTGCACCAAGGCAAGTGGCTCACCTGAGGCCAAATTCAACAAAAATTCCCTCATCTGATGGGGGACCTCAACACAATGGAAACCATTGCTTCCTAATGAGGGAGGATTGATCCAGGTGGATATCGGTGGCCACCCACCTTTTCCAACTGGCTCAAAACAGTTTTATGGAAATTTTGGCAATTTACTATTTTTAGCAGTTTTAACTTCTGGGGCCATTTTGAGGGCCTAAATGAAGGTTTTTAGGGATAGAGATTCTCAATTATATTTGAAGGCATGATTGAGCCCCAAAAATGAATCTCCTCGATGATACCTTTCCACCGGGCTATAATACGTCTAAAACGAAGATCGTATGAAAAAGTTACGACCCTGGGAAGTTAATGTACTAACTTACCCAAACGGGGCCCACATGACTTTTGGCGCTTCCTCTCCTAGGGTTAGGTTTTTGGATGCTTAGGGTTTTTGGAATTGTTGTTTATTGTAAAAAGGCCTTCAGAGCCTCATTGTAATCATCTTCTTATGAATGAGCGCATCCTTCACATCTCTTCTCAGAGATAAGCTGCTACCATTCTAGCAAGCTTGTTTCCGTTGCATTTTACAGTTTCAACTTATTTCGTTATTGAATAGAAAACCATTTTTACTGTATCTCTATTATTTTGTGTCAAGTACCTGTTAATAATCTGTATTCATTTCGTTCCGCTCATAAAATCTGGATCAAAGCACCAACTTCCTTTGTTTTCCAGCAACAATTGAAAGGGGGCTCCAACCACCTAGTTTCTCAGGCTACAACCTGAGGGAAGCTCCAATGCCCCAATTCTCTGGCCACAACCAGAAGGAGGCTACAACCCCCTATGTTCTCCGGCTACAACCAGAAGGTGGATACAACCACCTGTCCTTTCCCCGTCCAACCACCCTGACGTATAAGTAGAATGATGGAACCACTGTCACACTATTACTGTGAGATATACTGCTAAAAACCTGTACCAATCAACCTGCACCAAACAACCTGTACTAATAACTTGAACCATGCATCAACCTATACCTCAACCTGTAATCAACTTGTACCATAAACAAGTGCATCAACCATGCACCAACCTATACTTCAACCTCAACCAAAATCCAACATAGTTACCAACTTAACGAGAACTCTACAAAGTTCGTGTTTTTTGGGGGGTCAAGTTTTTTACCTTGTTTTTAAAAATGGTGCTACCGGTAGCACCCCCCTCCATTTTTAGGTGGTTTTTTGATATTTTAAATTTTTTGATACATAGGGTTTCCACTTTGTTTTTTTAAATGGTCGTTTTTTCATTTATTTTCAAAATGTTCAATTTTTTTATTTTTTTTCTCAACGATGTTTTTTCATCTAATTTCAAACTTTTCTATTTTTATTTTTATTTTTATTCAATCGTGTTTTTAATCATATTTCCATGCTTCATCCAATGTTAAAAATGTTGTACACCATTTATTTTTTTGAAATTAATATTTTTCATATAATTATTTGTCCTTAATTAAGTTATGGTTCCAAACATTTTAAATATAATGAAAAATATCATTTTTAACACATTTTTTTTACCTTCAATACATAGAAAATAATTGTTGTTAAATAACACTATTTTTAAATATTTAGCAAACAAATATAATTCATTTTTTTTGGATCAATTAAAAACTAAAATAAATAAGAAAACAAACAGAATTGAAATTTAAAAAACAAATTTGTATGACAAAAAACCATTGAAGAAAACCCTAAAAAGATAAACAGGAAAAGAAAATAATAATAATAATAATAATAATAATAATAATAATAATAATAATAATAATCTATTTTTAAAGTCATTGGTGTATGAGACCCCCTTGTTTG
>SNQJ01S0149236.1:0-10782 GCA_010110895.2 Picea sitchensis
TATCGACAAGATTGGTAACATTTGACAAGATTGGATTTGCCTCCTTATATGCAAATGTATGCAGTTGTTAATGTTGAGAATTTGAAATTGTATGAGCCTCCTTTGATTGATGATCAAGGAGAGCATGTTCAGATTCCTTCTATAGATGATTTCCCCCCAGAATATCTTACAGAACTGCGTGAAGACACCATCCTTGACAGGAGAATGAGAACTTCAAAACGAGGAAATGTGGAGTATCTTCGAGTTGGTATTAAAGGTACAAATCCAAGCAAAGCCAAGTGGATTGAGGTTGGAAGAGTGAGGGAACTATACCCTCAACTTCAGATAGATTGAAAATAGTCTTTTGGAGGTCCAAAAGCTTTCCAATGGGGAGGTGTGATCAGGGGATCAAATTTTGCTCAAAAATTTAAAGTGCTCGGAATCGCTTCAAATAGATTGAGAGTGTAGGCCTCGTCGTTACGAACCCAACGCAACTCGTTTAGGTTCAAACGGACGTCGGGAGAGAGAGATATCGTGTTCTGTTCAAAATGACAAATAGGCAAAAAAAGGGATGCTGACTGTACAGTCCGTACGGACGCTGACATGGCAGGCCGTACGACATGTGGCAGATAGTTATTGGGATAGTTGGCATGTGACATGGTTTGTTGGCAGTGAATGGGATGGCGACACGTGGCCCAATCAATGGCCACCACGTGTCACCTGTTTATTGGATTAAAATCTTTGCACTTGGCAGGAGTTGACCCCGTGACCTCCGGGCAGGGTAACGCTTTGGGAAAGGCCACCCAACTGGTGCGCCCACACATGTTACTTAACATATAAATGCATTGTAATATATTTAAAATTGCAAAAATGTGTGTTGGGGCATGAACTGGGCCGGGGCTAAGCCCCGACCCATGGTTATATATTGTATTGCATACGACCGGTGCTACGAGCGGTTAGACCCACCGTAATATATGTTGTAACAGTTTGAAATGTGCGCGATTTCATAAAACATGTGACTAACATGTATGCGCACAGGTTTAACCTTACAGTTTTGTCAACGGTTTGAAACTTTAGCCCTGTTGTGTATTGTGCGTGGCCATGTGGTGACCATGTGCCCACGGGCCTTGGTAGTTAAGGCCGGCGCGTAACTGTTCGACAGTTTGGACCGGTTGTGCGGTTGCGCCCAGTGCCAATTTTTTACGCTTTAAAATGCGTGTGGGCTAGGTTGAGCCAACAAGGGTGCGTTTTGTAGATGCAGAGACAACAAGCTTGAAAGGGGGACTTCCAGGAAGCCTATCTACTTCAATTTTTGGCCAAACGAGGTGCCCAAAAAGCCCAGCTAGGGGTTTTTGGACGTTCTGAAGCGATTGGAGCAGTCTATTTGGCATTTTGAGCATTGTAAAGCACATTTTTGAGCACTTTGAGCAAATAATACAAATGATCCATTGGAAGCTGGACCAGGAGATGTAGCCCAAGAGAGGGGTGAACTCCTTTATCATTTGTTGTGTTATGTGTTTTCTATTCACTGATTATGCTACTGTTTATATGCATCTTGAATGAGTAAATCCTATTAAAGTTGTGTTGCAAAGTTGATCCATTTGCATTTTAACACATAAATTTTACTTGCAAATATTTTCAAGAATACAAGTCTTCTTCATTTTTAGATCAGGATGAAATGATAATGATAGGGATAGATACAAGAGGTTTTGATGTTGAAGTGTTGCTAAGGAAAGGCTTCAAGAAATCAAACCCTAGGGGAGACAACTCACTAAGGTGTAGTAAACCTAGGCCTCGATGTGTCTTCCTCCTTCTCTAGCTCAAAGGAAAAATTTTAATGGCTAGATTGAGTAATAAATGGTAGGGATAAAGACAAGAGAGTTAGATGATGAAGTGTTGCTAAGGCAAGGCTTCATCAATCAAAACCCTAGGAGAAAATGGCTCACTAAAGTGTAGAAACCCTAGGCTTTAGTGTGTTTTCCTTCTTCTTTAGCTCAATGACAAGATAAAAATGGCTAGCTTTGAAGAGTGGATGGTAGAGTGTTTCTATGGCAAGGCTCTAACATAAATCGTCAGCAAAATAAATGGCTCCTAGCATAACTTAGTAGGGACATGAAACAAGGACACCAACATGTGCTTGTCCCCTAGGGTTTAATCCAACAAATTATAATAACAAAATGCAAGTAAAAATACCATAACCATTAAATAAAGAAGTGTTGCAGAAATTCACTTACATCCACCAAGCATGCATATAGCCAAACCCTGTTGTAAATCTTCCACCAAGAAAATTCCAAAATAGCCAAAAAAAAGCCTCCTTCAACAAGTGTGCATCAAAATTTCAGCCAAAAACCATAAAGGAGGGTGCAAATTTCAGAATTCACCAAGAGCGAGTGAAAGATGATGTCTAAAATGAGAGTTTTAGCTCTCTACTTATACAATACCAAGTTACCTTAGTAAAATTTAGGTCACCAAAAGGCCGACAAGGCCAAAATACCAAATAATAGTGTTTTACAATAAATGTCATAAATTAAACTCTAATAAAGCAAAGTGAATACGTCATGCCCTTTCTAAGGTAACGTTATCCCTTTTTAGGGCAGCATTAGCCTCCTGGAGAAAAATGTTATCCCTCCTTGGGCCTCTCCAAGCTGCCACACATGCCAGAACTTCCATAATTTCCTCCCCAAAACTTCCATAATGATGAATGATGTCATGGGCATCTTGGGTGACGTCATGGGCCTTCCAAGGCCAACGTTCCAGTGGAGAGGGCACAAGCCCCCTAGGTAAGGCTCTGCCATGGTGCCTCTGTGGAACGTCCTCCTCTTCTCCAGTGCAAACCCCTTTTTCTTGTCTTTGCCCCCTGTTGGGGTCTTAGCATCCATCTGGTGGGCTCTTTAGCCCCATGGAGGTCTGAACTAATCATTTCCCCATGTGTATCTGTCCAATATGGTACCTGTCCGTCGGGTATGATCCTGCACATCAATAGGTACGCCCTCCATGGGATCATAAGTCACAGGGATCATAGCAATGTCAATAACATCCAATCATCCATTTTATTAAACATGTGCATAAAACCCTTTTTACCCAGTCAAGTGCTCAAATACATTATACAAATATGCAAGGCAAGTTTGGAGGAAGTGACAGGGAATCCTATTGGGCTAGTGTCCACTAGAAATGGGATGTTTCCGTAAGAGATGAAATCCAAGTCATGTTAATGGATGAGGTGGATAAAGGATGTCCTGACAAGCAGTGTAGTGATAGCAAGGAAATGCAAGGCTTACTTGTGGGTGCCTTTGTATGAGGCGAGTGGCACCTGTCTTGGATGAAAATGTTTCCAATCCCATTCATGCCTTTTACTCTTCATTCTTTATTGATTTTTCTTTCATGAAGATAATCAAGGGACACTACCCTAGCGTGGTGACCAGTGGTGACAATGTTACCCACAAGCACTTTCACGAAAATGAGAAGGTTGGCTCATGATGAGACCCCTTTTCTCTTGGCTATGCCACCAAGAGCCACTACCCTAGTGTGGTAACCAGTTGCTAGTAGTGTCATACCTCTAGGTACCCATGGACCTAATAGGCTGGCTCGTGATGAGACCCCATATCCTCTTACTAGGTCTTGTTTTATTATTTTTATGGGTCCCTCTTGTTTCTTGCTGAGAAACGTTTTACTGCTTTCTCAGGGATCCCTGGGCGAAGCATCTCGAGGTTTTATTTTTAGGCTTTTATCTTTTTCCATATGCTTTTACCCTCTGGGCCTTTAGCCCCTTCTTCCCACAAGGAAAGGTGCAACCCTTAAATGATTGGCCAACCCAATGTCTGGACCAATGTAATGGGATGGATGAGCAGGAAAGTAGGATGGAAAGTGGTAAGTATGATGGGAGCGTACAATGACTCTTCATAAATACCCCCAGTGGAAACTCAAAACCTATGGGAAAGGGCTTAATAGGACATCTTGTCATTCCCCCCATACATGGTCAAGTGGATAAGTATAAGATCCAAGCACCCATTAGAAACAAAAAGAACTAGATGCACATATTCAAAGGTTTTGAGGATCAGAGTGACACATACCATGATACCCGGAATCATTACCTCATGGAGCAAGAACCATCTTTGATACAGGACCAAACCAAGGTGATGGATGCTGGTGTTACCGACAAAGTGGAGGCACTGAAAGGAAGAAAATATGGGCCATTGAGGTCCATGCTCAAGTCGATCCAACTCTCGGTACTCCATGTCTAGGACCTGTGGGCCTCGAGACATAATCTCCTTAATTATCCCTAAAAGTGGGGGATAACATCTCGTTCCAACTCGGGAACATGTGAACACCGTAGAGCGCATGAAAACCTCAGCATCTCTGGCATAACTTGTAACCTGCTTGATCTCAATAAAAACTATCAATAATCATTTGGGGTGGTGATATCACCCACAACTCATATATATAACTGAAAGAAAACATATGTACAAGTGTGAAAAAAAACTACTCTAGCATGAAATGCAATGGTATATACAATGAATGCAAATGCCTACCTACTTACCTGCACTTACCTGTGAAGTCAGGTCCCCCTACCTTGATGGGGTTTGAGGAGGTTCCTGCTAACTGGTAATGGGCACCTTCTTCCTTCCAAAGTGGACAAGTAATAAGAGTCGTCGACTGATTTTCTTCCAACTTTGAAAGGTCTGAGCCAAAATTGAGTGCTTCCTTTGACATTAGTTGGATCTCCTTTCTTGGTATCCCACATCCATACTACATCCCCTTCCTTGTACTCTCTGATTTTGAATTTGGTTGTTTCTTGAAAAACCTTAGTGTACTTTGCAGAGGGAGGGGGGTGGGATTCTTCTATAAAGACCTCCTGTTGGGAAGGCCGAATCAATATGTCACTTTCTCTTGTTTCCAGTAACTTCACGGTCCCAACTTGCTTGTATTTATATTTGTCTAGGAGTTGTTGGTATTCTTCTTTCTTGGGCCATTGAATCTGATCGAAGTCTTCCTCTGTTTCAAAAGGCATATCATTCAGAGAAAACTCAGGAAGACTTTCCATGATTTGCTCATGTGCTTTGTCATTTTTTATGAGATCACTAGCTTCTTTCACATGGGTTGTAGTAATAGGTACATTTGGGAGACGACCTGTGGTTCCATTTTTCAAAGGTATATTCACATAAGTGAGATCCATCTCGAGGGTACCACCCAGCATTGAGGAAAACTTCCTAGACATCAACATCCCCCACACATTTGGGATGTATACTACCATGATGTCAATGTGGATTACTTTCTCAAGATATTCTTTGAGGCAAACTTCCACATTTTGGAATACCCTATGTGTGGGTATGGATCTAGACTCGAAGCCACACACGTTTCTATAAGGTTTTGTGACTTTTAGGCCCAATTGTTGCATGACCTTGAGAGACATCATATTAGCACCGGCCCCTGAATCCAACATGCAATTGTTGAGGCTCTTATTATTCATTATAAAGGTCATGAAAAAGGGAGGATGCTCATCATACTAGACCCTAAAGTGATCAGCTTGTAACATAATAGGGGGGTCCATAGGTCCATCTAATCCTTTGAAAAAAATTTCAAATCGTTCTTTAACAGATGGTACTTTAATGACTTCACTCAGAGGGATGGTTACGTGCATATTAGATAGTGCCCCTTCAAAGTCAAAGTTTAAGTCTACCCCCTCGGTTTTGGATGTCTTAGGAATGATAATGTCTAAGGGTGGAGGTTTTGTTTGACCTACTACAGGAATGGTAGAGATAGGTTGGTTCAACTTCTTTCGTTTATAGACCTGAAATTCTTGTTTCTTCAACTTATCTTTTGATTACTGGTCTAAGTTGTTTATCACTTCTATCCTAGCCTTCCTAGCTGCTTCCTTTATGCCTTCTCGATTCTCTTCAAGAGTGATGTTTAGGAAAATATGGGGGCCTTCTATGACATGACCTACATTGTTCACTTGTTCATGGCCTCCATTGTTGTAAGGACACTCATGTTCCCAACATGCTTTACTACACTGCAAACACCAAGGATTTTCATCCACGACATTTGCAGGGGCCAGGGTGTTAGGAACCTATTGATCATTCTTTGATTTATAAACTTGGTTACCCCTTTGGAATTGGCCTTTGTAAGGGACCCTTGGTGCTTGGTTCCGAGCTCTTTCTAGGTTGACAGTCCTATTCATCATTAGATCTTTATTTTTCATCATGCCATCCATGATTGCTTGTAATTTTTACATGCTAGCGCAAAGGTATGAAGTAGGCTCGATGTTGTGGACTGTCTTAGGTTTAATTTCCATTTTCCCCCATGGGTTCGAGAAAGGATCAATCTTGGATGAGTGGAGGTTGCCTTCAATATTAGTAGCCAATTCTTGGGCTTCTTGGATTGTTTGGGGGCTCTTATCCCTGAGGAGATACCCTAATTGACCCGCGAAAGCTTTGGTGTAGATGTAAACAAGGGAATTCTTGGTTGGATGATGGCTCGTAGGGATCTTCTGCAACAGGGTCTCAAACCTAGTGTGGAACTCTCGTATGGTTTCATTCTCATGTTTCCAAAGGGAATTCAACCTAGTCAGAAGCATGTTGGGGTCTTATTTGATACTCCATCTCTTGAGAAAGGCTTATTCTAGTTTTTCCATGGTTTTAATGTTGCCATCAAGAAGACTGTGGTACCAACGCCTTGAAGCATCAAGGAGGGTAGCGGAGAATAATTTCATGACTAGGTCTTCAGCATCATCACTAATGGGGTGAAGCTGAAAAAACGCCCAAAAATTTCTCATATGCTCTTTGGCACTGATTACATCAGTACTGGTAAACTTAGGTAACCACTTCTCATACTTGGGTGGCATTTGCCTAGGGTATCCTGGTATAGCTGACATGTCTAGTGGTTTGAAGAGACTGGATGACCATTGCTTTTGGTTATTGGCTAGGTTTGGTGCATTGGTCTGAGTTGTTGTGCTAGACATGGTGTTCAAAGGAAGACTCCCTCTGAAAAGTGATTTTACTACAAGAGAGTTTTGGGGAGGATTGAGGAGGGTTATTGTACCTCCTTGTGGTTTGTGGAGTCTCCAGATAATTTTCTTGAAATTATCAAAAGATAAGGGAAATCACCCTAACTGGAGTCGCCAGGTAAGCTTGTAAGATAAAGACTCTTGAGGAAAGACTTATCGATAAAGTGTCATCTTGAGGAGAATTGACTCGGTGTTCCCCGGAAATGACACCAAAATGTTATCGCACAGTTTGTAGCTGGAGTAAAGGATGGGTGAAAGAAAGGCAAACTGGTGAAACTGAGACTATCCTACCACTGTCACATCAATAGGATAGCTTTTTCTGTTTAGGGTGGTAGGCCCAGGAGAGACGTCCCCGGTGACCTAGGGTTTTGAGAAGGCAAAGGCTTAAAGGCTAAGTAAAGTTTTCCCCCCTCACAAGTCACCACCGATCAGAAAGTGCAGCTAATCAGCCAATAAAATATAACCGAAAGTAAAAATGATAACTAAGAGTGTACCTGCCCGAGACAAAGCAACAAGAAAAACTATACATGTGCAAGATCACTTGCTTAGTTAGTACTTCATATAATCAAGGACTTTCTGATATAAAGCAATTCACCAATAATAGTAATGAAGAAAATCAACAATGTACAATAGTAATGATTAAAATATTTCACTTCACAATAAAGGCTAAAGAAGTTTCACAATTATCAATGGCCATTTATCATCATTGTAATAATACTAGAAGCAACGCCTTAGCCAATATTTCAATTTCTTTAAAGACACAATAAATTTTGCATGGAGATGTTTATAGCATAAATAGATGACGACAACAATAGGGTTAGTAAATATTAACCTAAGCTAGGGTTAGAAGTATTAGTAGTTCTTCAAATTATTGGATGTGTGTATGATCAAGGTACTCAACATAGAAGGTCTAGATCAGTGCATTATTAGGGTAAATGGAGTCAACGTCACTGTAAAAGTTGAAGGGTCAAAATTATAATGATAGGGATATAGACAAGAGGTTTTGATGTTGAAGTGTTTCTAAGTCAAGGCTTCAACAAATCAAACCCTAGGGGAGACGGCTCACTAAGCTGTAGTAAACCTAGGCCTTAGTGCGTCTTCCTCCTTCTCTATCTCAAAGGAAAAATTTAAACCGCTAGCTTGAGTAATAAATGGTAGCGCTAAAGGCAAGAAAGTTAGATGATGAAGTGTTTCTAAGGCAAGGCTTCATCAATCAAAACCCTAGGGGAAAATGGCTCACTAAAGTGTAGAAACCCTAGGCCTTAGTGCGTTTTCCTCCTTCTTTAGCTCAATTACAAGATAAAAATGGCTAGCTTTGAAGAGTGGATGGTAGAGTGTTTCTATGGCAAGGCCCTAACATAAATATTCAGCAAAATAAATGGCTCCTAGAATAACTTAGTAGGGACATGAAACAAGGACACCAACATGTGCTTGTCCCCTAGTGTTTAATCCAACAAATTATAATAACAAAATGCAAGTAAAAATACCATAACCATTCAATAAATAAGTCTTTCATAAATTCACTTACATCCACCAAGCATTCATATGGCCAAACCCTAGTTGTAAACCTTCCACCAAGAAAATGCCAAAATAGCCAAGAAAAAAGCCTCCTTCAACAAGTGCGCATCAAAATTTCAGCCAAAAACCCTAAAGGAGGGCGCAAATTTCAGACCTCACCAAGAGCGAGTGAAAGATGATGTCGAAAATGAGAGTTTTAGATCTCTACTTATACAATACCAAGTGATCTTAATAAAATTTAGGTCACCAAAAGGCCGACAAGGCCAAAATACCAAATAATATTGTTTTACATTAAATTTCATAAAGTAAACCCTAATCAAGCAGAGTGAAGATGTCATGCCCTTTCTAGGGTGGCGTTAGCCCTTTTTAGGGCAGCATTAGCCTCCTGGAGAAAAACGTTAGCCCTCCTTTGGCCTTTCCAACCTGCCACACGTGCCACAACTGCCATAATTGTCTCCCCAAAACGTCCATAATGTTGAATGACGTCATGGGCATCATGGGTGACGTCATGGGCCTTCCAAGGCCAACATTCCAGTGGAGAGGGAACAACCCCCCCAGGTAAGGCTCTGTCAGGGTGCCTCTGTGGAACGTCCTCCTCTTCTCCGGTGCAAACCCCTANGGTCTCAACATCTATCTGGTGGGCTCTTTAGCCCCATGGAGGTCCAAACTAATCATATCCTCATGTGTACCTGTTCAATATGGTACCTGTCTGTCAGGTATGATCCTGCACATCAACAGATATTCCCTCCATGGGCTCATAAGTCACAGGTATCATAGCAATGTCAATCACATCCAATCATCAATTTTATTAAACATGTGTGTAAAACCCTTTTTACCCAGTCAAGTGCTCAAAGACATTATACGAATATGCAAGGCAAGTTTGAAGGAAGTGACAGGGTGTCTTATTGGGCTAGTGTCCACTGGAAATGGGATGTTTCCGGAAGAGATGAAATCCAAGTCATGTTAATGGATGAGGTGGATAAAGGATGTACTGACAAGGGGTGCAATGATAGTAGGGAAATGAAAGGCTTACCTGTGGGTGCCTTTGTAGAAGGAGAACTGCACCTGTCTTGGATGCAAATGTTTCTAAGCCCATTCATGCCTTTTATTCTTCATTCTTTATTGTTTTTTCTTTCAATAAGCTAATCAGGGGACACTGCCTTGGCGTGGTGACCAGTGGTGACAATGTTACCCACAAGCACTTTCACGGAAATGAGAAGGTTGGCGTGGTAACCAGCTGCTAGTAGCGTCATACCGCTAGGTACCCATGGACCTAATAGGTTGGCTCATGATGAGACCCCCTATCCTCTGACTAGGTCTTGTTTTATTATTTTTATGGGTCCCTCTTATTTCTTGTTGAGAATCTTTTTACTGCTTTCTCGGGGATCCCTGGGCGAATCATCTCGAGGTTTTATTTTTAGGCTTTTATCTTTTTCCATATGCTTTTACCCTCTGAGCCTTTAGCCCCTTCTTCCCACAAGGCAAGGTGCAACCCTTAAATGATTGGCCAACCCAATGCTCGGACCAATGTAATCGGATGGATGAGTGGGAAAGTAGGATGGAAAGTGGTAAGTATAATGGGAGTGGATGATGACTCTTCATAAATACCCCTAGTGGCAACTCAAAACCTATGGGCACAATCTTACTAGGGCATCCTTTCATTCCCCCCATACATGGTCAAGTGGATAAGTATAATATCTAAGCACTCGTTAGAAACAAAAAGAACTAGATGCACATATTCAAAGGTTTTTAGGATCAGAGTGACACATACCATGATACCCAGACTCATTACCTCATGGAGCAACAACCATCTCTAATACAGAACCAAACCGAGGTGATGGATGTTGTTGCTGATAACAAAGTGGAGGCACTGAAAGGAAGAAAATATGGGCCCTCCAAGGCCATTCTCAAATCAATTTGGCTCTCGGTACTCCATGTCTAGGACCTGTGGGCCTTGAGACATAATCTCCTTAGTTATCCCTAAAAGTGGGGGATAACAGTACCTATAGTCTTAGGTGTCTCATTAGAAATTGTCATTATATTATAATTCTTGTATATGGATCTAACCATCCATTTTTATCTACAGTTCCAAAAGGAGGTCATTCTCCAAATCCACTCCCAAACATATTTTTGCACTAAGTGTTGATTAAGGTTGGTTGTCATTGATGTCAACCCTTGAAGAAAGCCCCGTAGCACAAAGGTTTGGGTAATGGACCCAATATTTTTTGATGTAAATATGACTCATTATTGTTTTGTCATGGTTGATAAGAAGTAAATATGGA
>SNQJ01S0149236.1:10792-22377 GCA_010110895.2 Picea sitchensis
GGATGATAATGCTTCATTGATATAACACTTGGATTATATGGTTAAAAGGGACTGAATTGCTCTATTACTGATTCACCCCCCCTCTCAGTAATCCAACACTAAGTGGTGGATTTTTCAAAACAATGGTTTGGTGAGTATGTATAGTGTGCTCACATGGACCTTGGATAAACACACTTGCAGGAGCCTACATAAATCAATTATGTTGCTTGGTTCCACTTTTATTACCCTGAACCAAATTCTCAATGTGTTCTTGAATGGATTCAAGAAGCGAGTTGCAACTCGCCATAAAACACTAACCAGGACTTGGATCAATGAACCATCATTTTCATTGGACTCATGATATTGAATTATAGCTATGGGGACCCCTTTCTTATCATTATTTTTCATGAAAAATATTTTATTCAATGATCTTTGGAACTGGGATTTTTCTCAATAAGAGACAATGCAATTTTTGCATTAAGGGTTGATTTTTCAAAACACTCGCTTGAGAAATTTTGGGTAGTGTGCTCATGTTGGCCTTGGCCAAAAACACTTGTAGGACCTTAAAAAAATCGATTATGATGTTTGATTTTGATTTTATGCCTCCATACCAAATTCTCAATTTGTCCCTGAATGGATTCAGGAAGCGAGTCTCAATTCACCATAAAACTCTAATTGATACTTAGATAAAAAAAAAAAAAAACCATTGATTGTGTTGGCCTCCTAACATATATTATAGCTAGAGGAACCCCTCACCTATGATTCCTTTTCTTGGAAAAAAAATATTCGGGGATCTTCAGAACTAGGGTTTTGCTCAGTAGGAGACAATGCATTTTTTTCACTAAGGGGTTGATTTTCCAAAACACTGGTTTGGGAAATTGTGGGTAGGATTCTCTCATTGGCCTTGAACAAACACACTTGTAGGAGTTATGGAACTCAATTGTGCTTCTCAGTTTATATTATATGCCCCCAAACCAAATTCTTAATGGGTCCCCAAATGACTTCAGGAAGCGAGTTGCAACTCACAATAAAACTCTAACTAAGACTTAGATTGATAAACCATTGATTACGTTGGAATTTTGACATCAGATTAAAGCTAGTGGAAACACTCTCCTATGATTCCATTTCATAGAAAATGTTTTATCCGATGATATCTGGAACTAGGGTTTTTCTTCATATGAGAAAATGTAATTTTTTTCACTATGGGGTTAATTTTTCGAAACACTAGCTCGAGAAATTGTGGGTAGTGTGCACACATGGGCCTTGGCCAAAAACACTTGCAAGATATTATGGAACTCAATTATGTTGTTCCATTTGGATTTTATTCCCTAGACCAAATTCTCAATGTGTTCCTAAACGGCTTCAGGAAGTGAGTTGCAACTTTCCATAGAACTCTAAACAAGACTCTAATTGATGCACCATCAATTTTGTTGGACTCTTGACAACGGATTATGGTGAGAGGCACCCCTCTCCTAGAGAGGATATGCCCAATTGCATACATTATTACATTGCATAAATTCATGAGAGTTCATAATGTGTTTCATCTGTCTTTATTAAATAAGTATGTGCTTGATCCTAACCACATGATTAATTGGATTGTGATCTAAGTGGAGCGCGAAGGGAACTTTTGAGTGGTGTCAATGCACATCCCAGACTAGAAATTCAAAGTGATAAGAAACCTATACATCGACCTGGTAATGGTCCAATGGACCTTCTACGGTCCTGGAGATGCCACATGGGAGCATGAAGAGGCCATGTGGGAAGAGTATTCGCACTTTTTGCAGATTTTTGAGAAAATATGAAGGTACATTTGTACATAAGTGTACAAAGACTCCATTTTGGTGCATTTGGAGTTCCTAGAGCTGCAAATCTGAGACTTCATGTCCAGTCTATATTAGAGCCCTAGAAGGGAAGTGGCACAACTTGAGGGACTGCAATGCAGAGAAGGAGGTACACTTCATTGGGTTGTGCAGGTTGAGGGGAATAAGAGATTGTTGGTTGGAATTGTTGCAAGAGTCATTAAATTGTGGAATTCGCAAGTATTGTGATGAAAATTTTGTATATGTATACATGTACACTTGTATGGTGATGTGCACTTAGGGCAACGCAATTTGTAGAGGTAGGGGATTGTAACACCCCAGTTTTGATCCCAAGTGTAGCATTGTATATGTGTAAGTGTTATGGATGATCATGGTCAAAACGATGTACTGTGTAAACATTGTACATTGAAAATAATAAAATGAAATACATTGTAGGATGTAGACGAGTGAGGACCAAAATAATTGTGGCTATGATTCCATGAGAGAGGGGGATTAATGGGTTTTTTGAGGTGTTTTCATATGCTTTGATTCTTAATCCATCTTCATTAATATATTTGTCATTTATCCCTTTGACTTATTAAGCACTCAATCATTGAATTCATGTAGGAGGTTGAGTGAGGAAGTCATCCCACTCAGTTATCATAGCAGGGGTTGAGTGTAATCATCCTTGGGGGGGGACTAAGAGTCAAACAAGTATGGTAGAAGAGGAAATTAGAGTACAAAGAAAGAGAGTTTTCATAGTCAGTAAAAAGTGAGGAAAAATATAACAGAGTGTTATAGAAGAGTGGCCAGCCATAGTGGGTATTGAAGACAGCTTCTTGAAACTGGAAATTGTGTTGAGAATGAGCTTGTTATGAGTGATTTTCTGTTGAGAAAATTATCAAGGAGAAAATTAGCTTGTTGTGTGAGCACTCTTGTTGCGGTTGGGTTTCCTAGATCACCTAGTAGAGAGATTCCTATCTGGTATGTGTTGGATCCCTAGAGGGGACGGAGATTGTCTGAGGGACTACAGTGCAAAGAAGGAAATCTCATCCATATGGTTGTGTAGACTTATGGGGAAGCAAGTTGGGTTGTTGGGATTGTTGTAGGATTTGAGTCACTATGTTTTAAGTTTGGATCTATTATAGTGGATTGTAGACACCCATAGGTAGCTTGTCCATCCTCGTGGACTCGTATACCCAACTTGGGGGTGACTTGTTGCTAAAATAATTGGAGCAACAAATTCTATGGTTGGGTGGTACGTCCTTCTTGTGCAGCTGATTTGTGTAAAAAAATTTAAAAGATAAGTGTTTTAATTACTGTATCATTTACATTTTTAATGCTATGATTGAATGTTGCATTTACTCTGTATTTTGTATATATGAATGTTGTTGTGTGTTTTTAATTGTTTATGTTCATGTTTAAATTGGTTGCATTCATGAGTTTAATTGTTAATGATAACATCATGAGTTTGTAGGTCATGTTTCTCATATATTTTCGCATTTGAATTGATATGTTAGTTGATTTAGTAGTAATGAGACCCATCAAGGGAAATGGGTATGTCATAGGTTGGTATCAGAGCTTAAATTTTGTGGTAATGTGCCTCAATGAGGATCTGGGGAAATTACAATATGTGTGGTGGACCCAAAGGAACATATTGCTTTAAAGGAGTGTTGGAGCCTTGGGACTTATGGAGGAGGAGTGCTATACACATCTCATGGAGCATTCATACATTGGAGTCTGACTTGTTGATGACATCACCTTGTATTTTATCATGTTTCACTTGTAGATGGAGAGCTCCACATGTGAGCCTACTTGTGTAGAGTTAGGTTGCTTGTAGTGGACTAGGTCCATTTTATATTGTTGGCCTCCCTTATCTCTCATATAAATAGAGAAATGAAATAGTCTTTCATACATACATTCATTCCAACACTTTTGTCAGAGATGTGAGCAGTGGAGAAGGAGATGTCTTGCCAAGGAGGACTTGTTTGTGTTAATGCTTGCTTGTTGGAGATATTTGGTGTTAGCTAGGTTTTTTTTTGTTTTCCATAACTAGGGTTTTCGAGAGATAAAAGGATTGTACAAGCTTGGTGAAAAAGTTTTCGCATGTACATGTACTTCATTCTTGTCTATATATATGAAGTTCCCAGTTGTCCAATACTTGTGTAATTACAAATTTGATTTTCAATTGACATTGTTTTATTGATTAAGTAATTTCTAGCACATATTGTTTGTGTTGATTTGACATATTTAAGGGTTGAAATCATTAATAGGTTTAACATATAATTGGAAGATAATAGAATATATTTATTGTTGTAAATATATTGTAATAAAGTGAATTTAAAATTTATTTATGCTTGGAAAAGTCTGCCCTAAGAGCTAAAAGTTGTTGGCATATGTTTGGTATATTTCTCTTGGGTTGCCTAACGTGTTGGGTTCAAGTGAGATGAAATATTTTCCACTATTTGTTGCAGTAAATTAATATTTCATATCAACGCTAAAGCTAATGTTCATGGGGACTAGATCTAGGAAATCTCATTGGGAGGTGAAATTTTTGTTTTGAATTAAAAGTCAAAGAATGCAGAAATTTCTATAAAGTACTCATTCACCAACAATACCCTTCCTAGTCATGTATCTTATATGTAATCGGTTGTATCCATGCCCAATTAATTATTCATCATAGAGGTGTATTCATACACATGATCAATTGCACCTCCTCCCATTTACTCGACTTCCTATTTTCTCAAATACTCAGGCATCATCAATCCACTCGATTCTAGAGAAGTTAATAAACCATTGGTAAAGCATTAGTGATTGAGTTTGTACTCAACCCATAAAATATTGTTTATAGAGATCTTCATTTCATGGGTATGGGATCCCACAAGATCTTTTATTGAATTAAACTTCCAAGCATGTGGAGTCTCTATCCTATCA
The DNA here is from genome assembly GCA_010110895.2 of Picea sitchensis. Lineage (NCBI taxonomy): Eukaryota > Viridiplantae > Streptophyta > Pinopsida > Pinales > Pinaceae > Picea > Picea sitchensis. The sequence goes on from SNQJ01S0149236.1 coordinate 15,505, forward strand.
ATCTCTCACTCATTTCATGCACACTCATTAGTTATCATGTGTATTTACTCATTGTCATCCTATGGCAAACCATATAACTAGCATAAACCACATGTTATGAAATCATCTCGTTGTATGCATACATAACCATACTCTATTTTAATGTAACAATGGACCCTACCTGTTTTTACCCATAATGATATATATGCATATATGGAATAAAATAAAATACCATTCATCACATCATATTTGCAACTTTTCAAAACATCATGTTGATTAGCACACAATATATCATTTGTGCAAAACATGACCACAAGTAATGCATATATGCATAAGCAATGACAAACATAAATATCACATTTTGTGTCCTAGTAAAATTATCGTTCCTCAAAAATATTAGACTAAGATCTTAATTAGTTCATGCTAGGTCCACAAGTCATAACCTTAACATAAACAAAAGACGAGGCACTACAATTATCTATTTATTTAAAAAGTCTTTTCAAATTATTTCCACCTTGTAGAATTTGGTGTTCATGAAAAACCTATTCCACTAATCATTACCTTCACCTTCAAAATAAATCCCTAACAACAATGGAGTTATACCATTTATTTTGTAGTATTCCACTATTTTATCTTATCAATCCCACCTTTATTTCCAAAAATCATTGTCATTGCCATTTTTTCCTTGAATACTTAGGGTCTAGCCAAAACTCATATGTTCAAACTCAAATATATTCACAATATCTATCTCAATTGTCCCAAAAAAATTTGTTGGGTTGTTATATTCTTTGCATTGAAATTCAAAGGTCGAGGTGGATCGATAGGACGAAGTCGAAGTCAAAGTAATCGAAAGCAAGTCGAAGAGGTCAACCAACAAGAGGTCAACAGGTGGTCGTGTGGAAACCAATTGAAGGTCGAATGAAAGGTCGATTGGTAGTCGACTGGTAATCCGACTTGAAGTCAACTGTAACAGAATTTTGAGATTTGCGAGATTTGTAGCCAATGATATGCGTGGATCTGTAACCGTTTTTGGGTGTCTTTCTTTAGGTTTTTTCCTTCTCTAAAGCCTATAAATAAGGCATGTTGTAAGGTTGTAAAATCTAATTGTAGAATATAGCTAATCTTTAGATCAAACATTTGGAGGTTACTGGTCATGTAGATGTAAGTCGAATTGGCTACAGGGTTGTTCTTGTGTAAAGCAAGAAGGTATGATGTTGATTGTGTCTTAAAGGTGTAGACCAAGGTTAGGCATGTAACCTTTTATTATGAATGAATAAGACAACAAGAGAGCAAGACGCTCAAGTTTTCCTGTTGAGTTTCCAAGGTAAAATTTATGTGTATTATGCGTTTTCTTTGTCATTTACTTTCTTGATTAAATATTTATTCCTCTCTTCTACTAGGTTTAGAGTGGAAGTGCTTTAATTTCCTAACATGTGGTATCAGATCTTGGTTCAACAACCTTGAATATGAGCTAAACCCTATGTTCACAAACAATCATAAGTCAAAAATCTTTGAATAATGTGCTTAAATAATGGTGAGTAGATCGAGAATAGAGCCTGAAAAATTCAATGGCCAGAATTTTGAGCTTTGGAAGCTTAAAATTGAAGATATCCTTGTAGATTGAGAACAATGGACAATAGTTTTTTTGGGTACCATTCCGACAGGTATTCCAAGGGAAGAATGGGATAATCTCGAAACAAGGGCAAGGTAAACGATTCGACTATGTCTTACAGATTTGGTGTTGTTGAATGTCTCTAGTGAAGACTCAGCCAAGAAATTGTGGGACACATTGGGAAGCTTGTACCAGTCGAAATCCCTGGTAAATAAGTTGTTCCTTAGAAAGAAATTGTATCTTCTGAGGATGAGTGAGGGCAGTTTAGTGAATGATCATTTAAATGCGTTTAATACCATAATAATCCAGTTATCTATTGTGGATATTAAAATCACTGAGGAGGAGAAATGTATTATCCTATTATGTTATTTTCCAAACTCTTAGGATAGCTTAGTCGTGGCTATAGGGATTAATTCAACCACATTGGCGCTAGAAGACGTGGTTTCATCTCTATTTTCAAAATAAATGATAAGGAAGTGTTGGAAATGGTGTTATGGTGTTTGCATTGATGTTAAGAAGATCAATATTGAATTTCCATTAAGAAAGAATATGTTTTTGAGATCCTAAAGCTTAGGAGAGATAATGTATTAGGTCGCGTAAAAGACATAGCGCGAGGTGCAGAGGAATCCAGTATAAACCTAAAGCTCGGGAAAGGTAGTGTATTAGGTTGCATTGAATCATAGTGCGTGATGTTAATCCCTTTGGAAAGGTCGAAGGAAAATCTCAAGAGAGGTATCTTATTCAGTTGCAGAGAAGACATAGCTTGAGATCCTAAAAACTCAGGAGAGATAGCATTGTATATATCGTGTAGAAGCCAGAGAGTTGTGCAGACAAAGATCATTTGTAAAGGACTAGGGAAACGTGAACATTCCCTTTTGAATTTCAGGAGCAATCACAATCGTTGAATCAAGGAGTTATAGATCGTTAGATCGAGACCCAAGTAAGCAAGAGCCATCAAATCTAGTTGAGAAATTTTGGGTATAACAAGGACCATCAGATAGAGGTGAAGCCAAAGGATGGGAGAGATTAAGTCCCAACCATCAGATTGAACTGATTGATCGTCAATCGTTGATCGAAGCCAAGCGGGAGATAGAAAGCTTCAAGACTCCTGAAATTTTCCACTTCAATGATTATTGGAGACAAGACATAAGCATGAAATCGCAAAGTCCTGAAATCAAAAAATCTCGTTGGTTGTCCAATCTGATAGGAAGATCGGTTGAAATCTTGGCCATTGATTGTGGTCATCTGGTGTTGACCCTCGGGATGTAAATAAGTTTGAGTCCTAGAAATCCCGAAGGCTGAAATCGCAACATACCTCCAACCATTAGATTGAGGGAATAATTCGGCATTAATGTGATCCGATAGATCACAAGTGGAAGGATAGCGTAAGTTTCGAGACTCTGGAACTTCGTCACTTCGGCGATTACTTGAGACTAGGAAAAGATGCGAAGTGTCAAAGCCGAATTCGCGAAATCACGTAGGCTGTCAGATCTGGAGTGGAGGAATGTGGACCGTTTGTTTGGTTGATGACATGTCATATGCCACGTGGTAGGGTACCATATGGGGACATGTGTCACATGAATTCAGTTCCTTTTGGACCCCAACATGTCCATTTCTTAGTGACACATGGCACACATACCATGGTTCCACGTCACCATAGGTGACATCAGCATGCCATGTCATCTCCAGGATTATGGCCTCCAAAAATGTCCAGGTTTTTCTACCAATAAAAGTGCAAAAGGATGAAGTTGCGAAATCATGCAGGTCGTTGATCTAAGACCCTTTGGGATTTCTCATGACCGTCAAATCAAGATGTGGAAGGATAGGGTAAGCACTTCGGTGGGTATAACTCCAGAGGAGTCGAACAACTTGAGAGTTGTAATATCCCGAAGTCCCAAAATAAATAAGGACTGTCCATCTCAACACCATATTAAGTCGAGATCATTGATTTTGCTGAAACCTCCAGATGAGCCATGATCATCCTGCTAACATGAGATTAAATATCAACCGTTCGATCTAGTAGTGAAGATGATGTACATATTTCAACAAAGTTTACTTCGGGAGATTTGGAAGATTGAAAAGGGAGAATAGACTGAAGTCCAAAGTCCGGAGGACTTGGTTCTAGCGTCGGTCTCATGATAAGGTAAAGGGGTTGATTAGAGGCATGAAGGGCCTAGAAGTAAACAAGTCCGCAGACATTTTCAAATGAGGTCATGTGTAGAAGAATAAGGAAAAGGCGTTAGGAGCACCGCTTAAAGTGGATAAGCCTATGGTTTTGAGCCTGGAGTCACAAGGAAAGTGGATTGAAGGAAGTGCCTATCTGTAGAATTCGAATCCAGATACAAAAAATAATCCATGAAGGAATAAAATGATAAAACGACTTAGAAGGGATTCAAAGTCTGTTAATATTAATAAAACAAAAATGTCACCATTAATGCTGATTAAATGAATAGGTGCAATGTTTCATTATTAAAAAAAACAATGGTTCAAATCCATACCTATTGAAATATTATATAAACCAGAAATTATAGTGGCAAGAAAGTGTTTATGTGGTCTACATCAGAAGATCAGAAGCAAGTGTAGAGTTTGAGAAAGAAAGACGGAGATACTTATGAAGTGAGTGTGGAAAGGAGGAGCAATGAAGGATTAGTATCCTTTGCTAATTAAAGTTTAAAAAACAAGGAGTTGGTGTTTCCTAGGGTTGGTGCCCTAAAACAAGGGAGTTGGTGCTTCCTAGGGTTGGTTCCCTAAAACAAGGGAGTCGATGCTTCCTAGGGTTGGTTCCCTAAAACAAGGGAGTTGGTTCTTCCTAGGGTTGGTGCCCTAAAACAAGGGATTCTATGCTTCCTAGGGTTGGAGCCCTAAAACTAGGGAGTTGGTGCTTCCTAGGTGTTAGTCCCTAAAGTTGCACTTGACTGCTAAAGGGAAAGTTAGGGAACCTCAGTTATTGCAATGGTTTATGATTATAAGTCTGTTTAGGGTTTTGAAATTGGTTTGAGGGTTAAGCAGTGGGTAAAAATAAAAATATCAATCTCATATCACAAGAACAAGAACAAGTTCCTATCACACTTGCTTAGTAAATGATAGTCAATCTGATGAATTAGATAGTAGATTATAACATAAAAGACAGAAATATGTAAGTTTCAAATTTGTTCACTCACATAAGAAATTGCTAATCCTAAATATCATTCAAGAACAAGAAACATGTACTTAAACACAAATCAGGTAATGAACAAGCAATCAACAAAATATTTATTGGCTTTAATCATAAACAAGATATATCAAATACTTCGCAGAAGATAAATATGCATTCAAGTAAGAAAAGAAAGAATAAAGACGAGAAGAGAAGTCTAACCATCAGATATCATTTTCCATTTAGTGCAAAATGAAATAAGTCTTAGCCTTAGTTTATTGGTTTCCCTAACCTTAGGCCTGCTTTGGTAATCTGCAACCTATTTTCCCTTATCAAGCTTACTATGTCTTTTATTAGTGATCTTCTCTGCAAGATCATCACGAATTTCTGTTTCAGGTTTCAATTTGACTTCCTTCAGCTGCTTTGTTGTGTGTTTTTCCATTTTTCTAGTGTAAACTCTTTCAAAACCTTTAAATTCATGTTTCAAAACAAGGGAATCAATTTCTTGTTGCAACTGATACTTCCTTTTGCAAGACCTAATTCTTCTGGATACAGGGGTGTATTCTTGTGACTTTACAGAATCTTTGGGAGCTCTTTTTCCTGTTCTGGGTTTCTTTTCTGGAGTGGCCCTTTGTTTTGATCCATTTTCTGCAAGACTTAATGAACTAAGTAACCAGTTCCAGGAAATTTGAATCTCTCTCAATGCATACAAAATGAGAGATTTTATTAAACCTTGGTGAAACAGACTTTTACCAGCAGTTGCAGGATGACTTTGTACCCTTTTAGACATTTTTGTTAATATTTTCAGTAAATAAAAAGGCAAACACAAAGGGATATCTCCATTTAAGTGGATTAACAATCTTATATGATAACAATGAACAATAGAGAACATCCATTCACAAGTAATGTACCTTCGAATTATTGCCAGAACATTTTGACATTCCTCTTTTAGCCATTTATGTGGAATGCCCTGACTCCAGTCGAGGTTTTGATGTTCTGGAACCAGAAATGATTGACAAGATCATCATGCATCATTTCATTTTTCCACCACCTTTCTCCATACACAGATAGTCTACATGCAGCTTCAATTGAATGTTATATCACATGTATCAACACATTACCTACCATTGTCTCAAATCCATCAAAATTCTATGTGGAAAGCATGGATATCTCTTCATGGTATCCCTGGAATGTACAACAGAACTCGAACCACCCTGCATCCTTAAACTTCTACATGATTTGGGGAAAGGCCTCAAGCAATTATACTCCTTCTGGTTCTAATCGACTAATATCTCCACCTTTTTTGGGGATCCATTGTACTTGTTAACCTGTAGGTACTAGGGTTTCAAACTGATGGTCATTCTGGAATTTCCTAGACAATCAAACAATATAAAGAAGCTTATTTTATCTGCAGAACACTTGTTAGGCCACGATGCAGATATTAAGACAATTCTAAATCATCATTATTCGTGTTTTAAAATGTGTCCCAAAACCTCGATTTGATGTAAACACTGGAAGGTATAAACACGATCTTCCTAGATCATCATCCTGATCCTCATTTTGATGAAATTATAATGTTTTGGCATTACTGGGTCTTTGGAATAATCTCATAACCACTCACATGATTTTTCGAGATTGAGCACATTCGAATCAATCATGATTTGAGGTGCTACAAGAATAACGATAGTCTTGTAGTGCCTTTCTTTTATTTCAAATTTTCAAAACTAATAGGAATTGGCTCCAAATCCGATGAGAGATACTCAAATTATCTAAATTCAAACTTTATCTCGCTAATACATGACAAAAATGCTCAAGAAAACATAAAAAACACGCCATAAGGTATAGAAGAAATGAGTCAAAGGGGAAAGTTAGGCAAACAAAGAATGGTAGAAAAGGGTAATTTGTGGATGAAAAGTCATGAAAAATTTAAGGAATAACATTAGAGTTGGTGCCCTAAAGAAAGGGAGTTGGTACTTCCTAGGGTTGGTGCCCTAAAACAAGGGGAATTTTGTCCCCCCTAGATTTGGTGCTCTAAATCAATCTTTATATAAAACTTGTAATCTGTATTTAAGTTTATACTTATTGATGTTATTTACTGAAGTTTATTGTTGATCAATAAAGTTAATAAATAATTATTTAAAAATTGAAG
>SNQJ01S0149236.1:22441-34233 GCA_010110895.2 Picea sitchensis
TGAGAGGTCGACCGATTGATAGAGATAAAGGAAAATTCTTTGGTAGAAAGTCTAATTCAAATGGTAAATCTAAATCCCTGGTTCAGTCGATGAGAATATGTTGGAAATGCAGTAAAGATGGGCATTACAAAAGGGATTGCAAGTCGAAGGAAATGGATGTCAGTACATGATCCGATGAGAAGCAATCGACTGAGAGAAAGACGACTCCGGGTAAGGGAGGCAATGTGTACCTCGCATCGACCAATACACAGTGGAATCAAGATGTTTGGTTGATTGACTCATGAGCATCCTATCATATGACATGACATAGAGAATGGTTATGTGAATATGAACGATATGAAGGAGGAGATGTGTTCTTGGGGGATGACTCGACAACCAAAATTGTCATATGGGGAAGAGTTTGAATGATACTGCAGGATGGAAGGACTAGAACCCTTACAGGCGTGCTACATATTTTGGGTTTGGCAAGAACCTGATCTCTATCATCAAAATGAGTGATGTAGGAATGCACACTTTATTTCAAATGGATATGTGAAAGACGGTCAAAGGTGCGATGGTATTAATGAAAGTAGATCAGGTTGGAACCCTATACAAGATAATAGAGAATGTCAAATCGACTGGATGCAACATCATTCTTCCTGAAGTTGACTCAACTTGACTCAACTCAGGCTAAGTCGATTCAACCCGACTCGACAAGTCTTCATCAAATCGACCCAACCATGCTATGGCACGAGAGGATTAGACGCATTGGAGAAAAAGGACTTCGAGCTATGCATAACAAAAGTATGGTCGAAGATTTTCCTAAATTTAATTTAGAATTCAACTTTTGTGAACATTGTATATATGGAAAACAAAGTAAGGTTCACATCTGGAGCAACAAGAGCAGAGGAGATTATAGAATTGGTCCATAGTGATGTGTTTGGCCCTATTTCAGTGCCTTCACTTGGTGGATCCCTTTATTATGTCTCCTTCATAGATGATTTTTCCAGGAAGACATGGATATATTTCCTGAGGAAGAAATCAAAGGTTTTCAAGAAATTTGAAGAGTTTAAATCTCTTGTTGAAAACCAGACAAACAAGAAGATTAAGGTGTTGAGAACTGACAACGGTGCTGAATTCTGTGGAAAATACTTTGATCATTTCTACAAGTAGTGTGGCATAGAATTCCAAAATAACACACCATATACCCCACAAAAAAATGGAGTTGTTGAGAGAATGAAAAGAACGTTGATGGACAAGGAAATGAGCATGTTCACTAGTGTTGGACTCGCACAAGAATTCTGGGCGGAGGAAATCGACACTGCAAAATATCCAGTAAATATGTCTCCTTCATCAACGCTAGTCGACATGACTCCACATGAGGTATGGTTTGATAAGAAGCCTTCGATTCCACATCTCAAAGTATTTGGATATGATGCATTTGTGCATGTTCCCAAGGAAAAAAGGAGAAAGTTGGATAAGAAGGTGTTCAAGTGTATTTTCATTGGATACAAAGAAGGAATGAAAGGATATAAGCTCCAAGATTCTACATCAAAGAAAACATTGTACAGTCAAGATGTCATCTTCAAAGAAGTCGAAAGGAAGTCTGAGTCTGAAGTGATGGTTCAAACAAAGAATGATCTAGAAAATGTGTGGTTTGAATTGAGGAACAAAGAAGATGATTTAGATGAGTCGATTGAATCAGATGAAGAGGTGGAACTACCGGCCCGGGTTGTAAGGAGGTCAGAACGAGTAAGAAACTAGTCAGAAGGTATAGTTCGTCTAACTAATGTTCCACATTTGTGTTAACTGCCACCGACGAAGAGCCCAAGTTGGTAAGGGAGGAATTCAACTCAACAAAGGGTAGACTCTGGAAGGACGCCATGGTCAAAGAGATGGAATCCTTGCATAAGAATGAGATATGGGATTTAGTCGAATTATCTAGTGGAAGAAAGTTTGTTGGTAGAAAATGGGTATTCAATAAGAAGATGAATGTCGCAAGTCAAGTTGAGAAATTAAAATCTCAACTATTAGCGAAAGGATATTCCCAAGTCGAAGGATTCGGCTTCGGTGATATTTTTTCCCCTGTTGCAAAATTAACTTCCATTAGAGTACTAATGTCTATGGCTACAACATTTGATCTGGAAATAGAATAGATGGATGTGAAGACAATGTTCCTTCATGGGGACTTGGAAGAAGAAATATACATGAAACAACATGAAGAATTTGGAGTAAAGAGCAAGAAAGATCTAGTGTGCAAATTGAAAAGATTCATTTATGGTCTAAAGAAATCACCAAGGATGTGGTATCAAAATTTCGACGCATATATTCTTAGTTTGGGATTTGTGAGAAGCAAAGATTATCACTGCATATATTCCAAAAAGGAAGGTGGGAATTTCATATATGTAGCATTATATGCCAGTGACATGTTGTTGATCAAAAACAACATGAACGCACTAAAGGAGGTGAAGAAGCAGCTATCCTCCAAGTTCAACATGAAGGATCTCGGTGCAATGAGCTTCATTCTAGGATTGGAGATCAATAAAGATCGAGCAGCTAGAAAGCTATGGTTGAACCAAAATAAGTATATTGAAACAATTTTGAAACGTTTCAACATGCGGGATTGCAAACCTGTGAAGGTGTCAATTCTTGTAAGAGCAAGGCTAACTATTGAATAGTGTCCAAAGACACAAGAAGAAATAGAGGACATGGCATGTGTTCCCTATGCAACTATTGTTGTTAGTCTAATGTATGCAATGGTATTCACTCAACCAGACATTGTCCATGCAGTGGGAGGGTTGAGTAGATACATGTCGACACCTAGAAAGGAGCATTGGACAACTGTCAAAAGAGTATTCAAGTATTTATGTGGCACAAATGATTATGTTATATGCTATTAAGGAAAACTTGGAGGTGACAGTAAAGTAGATGTACATGGATTTGTCGACGTTGATTGGACTGGAGATATGGATCGACGAAGGTCAGCAAGTGGATATGTGTTCAAGATGTTCAGTTGAGCAATCAAATGGATGAGTAAGCAATGGGCGGTCATAGCCTTGTCAACAACAAAAGCCGAATATATGGCAGCCATTCATGGAAGTAAAGAAGCAATATGGCACCAACAGTTATGTTCATGAATCAAGTTTGAGAAAAGAGCTATGAAGATAAGTTATGACAGTCAAAGCACAATATTTCTAGCAAAGAACCCATCTTATCATTCCAAGACTAAACATATTAATGTACAATACCATTTTGTGAGAGACATGGTAGAAAGAAACGAGGTGTTGTTGGAGAAAGTAGACACGTTGGAAAACATAGCAGACTCTTTGACCAAGTTTGTGAGTGTTACGAAGTTCTCTTGGTGTAGAGACGCAATGGGCATTGTTTCCCTGGGTCTGTGAATGAAAGTTCAGGAATCTCCTGGTTTCAGCAAAGAAGACAACAAGTGGGAAAATGTTGGGTTGTTATATTCTTTGCAATAAAATTCGAAGGTTGAGGTTGATCGACTGGGCGAAGTTGAAGTTGAAGTAATCAACAACAATTCGAAGAGATCAGCCAACAAGACATTGACAGGCGGTCATGTGGCAACTGACTGAAGATCGAATGAAAGGTCGACTGGTAATCTGACTTGAAGTTGACTGTAATAGAAACCTGATATTCATGGGATGTGTAGCCAATGATCTACGTGGATATGTAACCATTTTTGGGTGCTTTTGTTTAGGGTTTTTACTTCTGTAAAGAATATAAATAGGGCATGTTGTAATGTTGTAAAATGTAATCATAGAATATAGCTAGTATTTATATCAAACATTTAGATGTTGTTAGCACCATAATTTTCATAGCTAGAGTTAGAGGTTTTTCCAAAGTTTTCAAAGTCATGACATGATCTTGGGAAAATCAAGGCATTCCTAGATGAGTCATAGGTTAGGGTGAATATCATTTCAAAAGGTATTATGGTTCATCATCACCTTTCATGAGGTTAGATAAGGAACAATCATGACACTCCATGTCATTGGTATCATTGCAAACTTCAAAAGCATACTCATGGTGCAAGTTTGTTGCGCAAAGGATTTTGATGCGTTCATTTATTGTGCGCTGCGTAGAGGATTTCGTTGTGCATAGGATGTTGTCGCGCAAAGGATGTTGTTGCGCATAGGATTTTGTCACGAAGAGGATGTTGTCGTGCATAGGATATTTCCGTGCATAGGATTTTGTCGTGCAGAGGATGTTATCGCGCAAAGGATGTTGTTGTGCTTAGGATTTTCTTACGCAGAGGATGTTGTCACGCATAGGATGTTGTCGCATAGAGGATGTTGTCGCGTAGAGGATACTGTCGCACAGAGGATGTTGTTGCGCATAGGATTTTGTCACGCAGAGGATGTCGCACATAGGATGTTGTCGTGCAGAGGATGTTTTCACGCAAAGGATGTTTTCGCGTAGAGGATGTTGCCACACATAGGATTTTCCTGCGCACGGGCTACAGGGCATGCTGCGCAAATGACTAGTTTAGTGTTCAACTTCAAGATCACTTTCTGACCAACTGGTGAGGAATTTTGAAAATCCCTAAGAAATTTTTTTTAGGACAAACCAAATAATAAAAACCTCTCTCATATTTCAAAAAAATTTCATATTTTGGGAGATTCGAAGGAATATTTGAACCCTATTTTTTAGTTTTCGTGATTTCCTGTCCAAGACATGTTTTTGCGACACATATTTTGGCCATCTAGAGAAGAATTTCAAGAAACCGAGAGAGATTTTTCTTTATAACGATCTTACCTACAAAAACCTCTCTCAGTTTTGAAAAATCTATTTTTATTCGGGAGATATGATGCAACCTTTGACCCTTATTTTCCTAGTCTGTTGTGCAATCTATTGCGTTTTTGTTGTAGGTTACTGTTGCGTAGCAGACTTGTTGTGCAAGGGTGACAGAGTGTCTAGCAGTGCACATGATGACTCATCACAACCATATGGTTTAATTTTGATCATGATCAATGATTGTAAAGAATATTTCGGTTACAATTATGATTTGGTAAAGTCGGATTTTCTATTTTTAGTAAATCCATTGAAGTTATTGGTCTCTTTCAAAGAAATCAGATCCACGATTCTAAGAGAGAGTAGTTCGACCCTAGCAGCCAAGGGAGACATTATTTTTCTATATATGGGGATAATTTTCATGTAAACAGGGTTGGGACTGGCAGGAGAGAGGCCTTCCTTTGTAGCTGGAAAACTCTATTATTTCTCATGAATTTTAATACAAGCAAAGAATGTTTTGATAACAGAGATTCATCACGGTGTCCCCTTTCAATGTGTTTTCCAAAATTCACATTCATTTCACTTATGTTCTTTCTTCTAAGCATAGCTAAGAGTAAATGATCGTAATTCATCCTTAATAGATACTCCCTTCATATAGTTAATGTTGGTGTCATGTTTTAATGATTGCAGGTCCAGAATTCACCCTTTGTTAGGTGCTTTGTTCATTGTAGTCAACCTTTATGTTATTTATTCTAAAGTTGCAATTGAGAATTCATCCTTATTAGATTCTCTCATTTGGAATGGGCTTTTCTTATTTCTGTCTTGCCATCATCTGAATACTATTTATTGTTGAAAATGTGTGCTTATTTTTCCTCTGTTCCCTCAGGAATACGTAGATGTGTTAATATTCACATGTATCTCAGAAGTTGACTCCATTGCCTAATGGTTTCTTCCTCGAGCTTGCCCTACCAACCCTATTAAAACAAAAACAAACCTATCATATTGCATAATCTGACCTATGTGCATTTATTGATGAATCCTTTGAGTTATTACCAATCATTAGACATCTGAGAGATCCCTCTCTAGTTGTATAGGTCATAATACAATCTAAAGTTGGTTGAAACAATTACCTTGGGGTTTTCTTCGATACACCCCAAAGAAAATTCCAAGTGTTAACAAAGGTTATTGGTCATGTAGATGTAAGTCGAATAGGCTACAAGGTTGTTCTTGGGTAAAGCAAGAATGTATGATGTTGATTGTTTCTTAGATGTAGACCAAGGTTAGGCATGTAACATTTTATACTGAATGAATAAGACAACAAGATGCTCAAGGAACGATGGTTTTCCCATTTGGGTTTCTAAGGTAAAATCTTTGTGTATTGTGTGTTTTCTTTGTCATTTACTTTCTTGATTAAATATTTCTTCCTCTCTTCTGCTAGGTTTAGTGTGGAAGTGCTTTAATTTCCTAACAATTTTATCAATATATTTATTTTTTTCCCAAATGCATTTGAATCACATCCATCAGACTTTCTAATCAAAATTTATGTCAATGTAATTTAGCATACATATTAAGGCCTTATTTGGGCATTGTTTTGTAGGATGACCATGTAGTTAATGTATCATTGTCTTTTATGCACCGCTATGTCTAAAACATTTCCCTATAATATATTGATATGACTCATCTATAATTCCATGGATCTCACTCAATTTGGATTTTCCAAGAAAAAGGGATAGCCAACTTGCCAAAAGTTGTTGATTTTCACCTATATCTAGACAATGAAGTTGTATAGGTGGTAACTCCATCAATTTTTCACCCACAAGTCTAGTTTTTAAACATGTATTATCTTGTTATGTATTCTTTCTAATGGAACTGATCTCACTTCAATTGAATCTCACAAGCTCGAGATATACCCTTTTTAGTGAACTTTATTATTTTTAGCCAAGTTCCAAGACTAAACAAAAGCACTAACTTGCAGAAACGGTCACTTTAAGATCTCATACCTATGTTGCTAAAATTTATACCAAATGTAATAATGTATGTCTTTTTTCTAAATTTTAGTTTCACTTGATTTGAAATTCTATAGCCACAATTATGGTTCACACTATGGAAAGTATTATTTGAATGTGGTCAAACCAATAATTATTCACTCGAATACTGAATGTTTTGAATTCAATACTTGCAATAACATGATAAACTAATATACACATAGTGTACAACAAATATAAATGCAGAGCATGGCTCTCATAGTGATAATAATGATGAGTTACACAATAACCCCTTATACATTAGGAGAACAAACCCCCATGAACCCAAGTATGTCCATATATCCAAATCATAATTCCATATATACCACAGTAACCATTGACCTCTCTTTCTCTCTCATATATATTCCCATTTATTTATAAAATATATTTACTATTAGGTCAACCCCTATTACATATATTTAGCCTCATGCATACCCTTATTAATCTATTTGTCATACAATTATCCCAACTTATGTGGTAACATTTGAATAAGAGTGGGTAGTGAATTTTTCGTCTATCAAAGAGTTGTCTTGGTTGTTTAAGAGTATAATATGCAATCCATATAAATTCATGTTTGTTTTAATAGCATAAAGATCAATATTGTGCTCATTATTTACTAGTATTTTGCATAAGTTATATAGCTTATGGTTTGTTTGCTTTGTATAATGATATTGGAGTTGGCATGATTGTATGTTTGGTTTTTTTTTTCTCTTTTGAATTGTTTGAAAATATTATTGTAAGAACTTTGTAGGTTTGTGTTAGAGTGCACAAATGGAGATAGGAGTGAATTGCATTATTCATTAATATGATGCATGTATAAATGCATCATTTTGACCTTTGGATTCATCTTCTAGGATTCTCGATGACAATTCACATATTGTGACGTTTCATATGTCTTCCCCTAATGGATTAGGTTTCCAACATTCCCCCACTTGATTTGAAGGGATATATGTGAATCCAAGAAGAGAGCTAAAATTCAAAAGTGTGCAACTAAAATCTAGAAGTGGAAAGTTGTCAATGGTTGAATGTGCTCTCTGAATATGGTAGTTTTATGATGACCACAAACCAAAAAGGCTAGCAGAATTTGATGTCTTCTACTAAATGGTGATAGTGGTTTGAGGTAGATCACAAACCCTGGAACTTAGCTCTAAGGCTCAATGGTTCCTAGAACATTTCCTAAGTTAGCTAGAAGTTGAAGCTAATGTCTTATGTTAATTGAAAGTGCTCTCGAATGTTGGTTTAAATATGACCATAAATTGTTCTCTAGAAAATGTTGAAAGTATTCTACTAAATGGAGGTTTAAGGAAAACCACAAATTGTTGTCTAGCAAAAGTTGTAAGTCTTCTACTAAGTAGTGGTTTAAGGAAAGCAACCAACCAATCTGGTAGTTTTGGGTGATCACAAACCAAATCATGCTCACTTGTTATTGCTTGATTGATAGGACTTTGAAACTTGAAGCCTATTGTCAATCACTGATATGGTTCCCCCTTGTCATGTACAAGGTGAGAAGATGCAAATTTTTCCATTGCAAGATGTGTCAATAATTGAGAGTGAATTCGTTGGTGTCATTGATATATATTTCTTGTGTTTGGAATATCTGTTTGAAAGATGATTGTGCTTTCCACAATGCTCACAAGGATGAAGATAAAAACATTGATCTTTCATGTGGCCAACTCACCGACAATGTTGGGATTTCATAATCTACTCTTGAACATGAGTAGGTGAAGATGATTTTTCTTGAAGACATCCAACACTCTGGAACTAGATTGGTTTGGAATAATCTAGAATGTGATAGGTCACTTCCATTTTGTATCCAAGACCTATTTTGCGCTTGTTCTTGATTATTTCTTCCCAAGGTCTTATTATGGGCTTAGAAAGTGCAAGCAGAACTTGTTTATGACAAACTTCATCTTCATTTGAATCTGTTTTTGAAGTGGCGTCATTGATTTGATCATGTGCTAGTTGTTGATAGGAATCATTCTCGAATTCAAAAAGAGAATTGTTTTGAACAAGGAATAGTTCAGAACAATAATTCTTTTGTTGTATTTCTTCTTGTTAGAGTTGTGATTCAAGTTGGAGAAATTCAATTTTGTCGTGCAAATCCTAGTTCAATTTCAGGCCAGGTCTAGAATGAAGAGTATATCACACACTCAAATAACATGCAAAAGACTTCAATAGCTAAGAGAATATGTCCATAAAAACAACAATATCAAGACAAAGAACTATGTGTGTCCTAGCAACTCATATACACATGCCATCAATGCAAGGTCATACATGGAAGCTTAGAAATTACTTGTTTTGTTTGAAAAGAAGGAAGCTCAAACATTACCTTAATGCGTTCTTGAAAGTAGAAGACTGGATCTTCAATTACTGAGATCATTGGCTACTGGTTCAAAGGCCACGGTACCGTAGTATTAATTTCTCTCCACTCCTCCCTTTGCTTGCTTCTGTTGCCTCTCCTTCTTCAACAATCCTTGTTTACTTTAGCTTCTCTACTTCGTGGTAGATGGAGTGTTTTACCTCCCACATGAATCAAGCTCTTCATCTCCTCTTGGAATCTGTTTCTGAAGGCCAAAATCTGTATGCAAAACCCTTACCGCTATTAGAATCGTCTGCAATTGTCAAATTTACAATATTACTCAGAATTATGTGCTTCAACCTCCCGCGAAGAAGCGCCCGCGGTACTTCAAGTTTCGAAACCCTAGCAAGCTCCCGGTTAGATTCTCGGATCTTTCAGTGTATTACATAGAAACACCCATTAAAGAACATTGGTAATGTCCATGCTTTCAGCACACAAAGGTCACACAAATGAGTGTACCAGCATAATAGACAATGCACTAGGTCGCAAAATGGCCAATGCGGATTGGATGCAGACGTTTGGGAAAAGATAACTGCAAACGTTCAGCGAACGATCAGAACAGATATGCCACCGGTCTTAAGAATATGCCAATGCTCTTGAAGAGAGAGGAATTGCAATGATCGTGAGCATAGAGGAATGTCAATGCTCTTTAGGGATCAATGAAAACGAAAACTAACTTTACAGTTGGATCAGGTTTAGTATTTTAGCTCTGAAGGTGTTGTTGATAAAATCCAAATGATAATTCACACATTTCTGCAGCTATCCCCAAAGGGGGAGATCTGGAAAGGTCTACGATGTTAATGGCATCTATGTCGACTCTTGTGGGGATGAGAATTCTCTCTTCTAGATGCCCTTCTTGTTCCCTAATCTTTCTTTCGATCAGAGATCTTTATTTGCCATATTGTGGAGCAAACAATATTAATATTTTCATTCTATAATTCCTTTTATTCATTGAGGCTCCATGCAAATCATGTGGAGGAAATCCTGCAATTCCGGGTATTTCAAGCTATGCAAGTCGTTGAAAAAGTGGACTGTAAGCTACGATTTTGTCAAATGATATGTGATGGAAGGAAAGCGATAAACTTCTACTTCCCCGATTTATTTCCCCACAGCAAAACGTATTGCTTCTCGGGCAGATTGAGTTGAGAAAGAAATCGATTTTTCTTCATAAATTTTGACATAGGTTATTTTTGGAGCAAGAATGAGGAGGAACAACAACAAAAATCCTAATTAGAAAACCCTACAAAATGCATATTGATTTCACGTGGATTGAGAAGGGAGGTGTTTCCAAACTGATGAGCCAAAGGGACAGACAGGAAGTCAAAGAGACGGGATGTGAGGTAGTCTGGCAGATAGACTGGAAGAATAACCCAAGCATAGGAACCTTTATTTCTATGCCCTAACACCTATGCAGAGATGCAAGCTCAAATGGAAGACATTAATACAGATTGGTATGTTGATGGAGGAACATTTCTGATGGCAGAAATGAAAACGCCCCAAGAGAATAAACGAGAAGAGACGACAACTTAGCTATGGAAAATTACCATAGTTGAAATCAGGTCTAAGAACTAAGGCGCTCTGATATAACTGTTAGATTGAGCAAATGGAGATAGGAGTGAATTGCATTATATGATACATGTATAAATACATCATTATGACATTTGGATTTCTTTTCCAATAAGTCTCCATAAACATCTTGTGACATTTTATATTCCTTCTCCTAATAGATTAGGTTTCCAACAATTTGTGTAACAAGTGAAAAGGTTTTTTTTTTCACAAAACTAAGCATCAAAACTCATGCATGATGGAAAAAAATCACCTATTGATGGAAACAAATCACCTATCACCTATTGATTGATGGAAACAAATCACCTATCACCTATTGATGGAAACAAATCACCTATTGGCATGATGTTAATGTTAAAGCACATATTGCCAAAAGATAGATAATGTTATACCAGCATTGTAGACTTGTTATTTCTAAAATCACGAAATAGAAATGCAACCTACAATGAAAGATATCAAGAAGAGGGAAAACCTACATATGAAAGATATTAATCAGTAGTACACCATCAGATTTTATGCATGAATTGCAACATGTTATGATGCAACCATGAGAACTTAAATAGATTGTTGACTTTCTAACCATCTTTACATTTGACAACTTTATTGGGTTAACCTTGACTTGGTCTTGGATGGGTGTACTGATGGTGGCTTATTATCGCATAGTATTTTCCCATGGTATGAGCATGTGGTGAAGCCTATTTAAAGGCTTGAAGAATTCCATTGTGCATTTTGTGATTGTTGATATTACTTATCTCACCATAGGTCTTACATTTGGAATCATAGCAAGGCAAACTTAGACTCTCTAACAAGAGTGGTTTCATGTTGGCAAGCATGGAGAGAATAGGTAGATTCTTTGAGAATGAAATTGTAAGCATTTTTATGGAATTGTATTTTATCACACATGTAAATGGGTGTATGGTTGTAAGACCTATTTAAGCATGAGTACCCCTAGTTTGTCGAATCACTGGTGTAAGGTATTCCCGATTAATAAACTTTAGGGGGGTAGGTGGTTATCACAAATCAAGTTTAAAGGGGTAAATGTTAGGTTAATCTTCACTTGGTCATTAAGGGGTTTATCGTCGGTGGCTTACTAGCCCATGGTAATGGGTAAC
>SNQJ01S0149237.1:24040-35394 GCA_010110895.2 Picea sitchensis
CTGTGAATCCGTGAGAGGGATATTTTACACTTCTCACAAAAATTTAGTTAGAAATCACCATTCGCAACATCATTACTTACTACTTTGATTCATAATTAGTTCCTTGCATGTATATATATCTCAATGACATATATTAACAATAAATAGCTATGCACCATCACAAAAAATAACACAAGGAACACCCGATATATGTATAAGTTTCTTTTGTATTACGGACTACAATCCTTGGGTTTTATCAAGACCAACTAAAATAGAGCACCAACACCAAGAGAGAACTAGCTTTCAATGCAAGAGCTATCATGTGCATCTTATCACCAACTGATATGTGAGTAATCCTACCCTCACATAAAATACCCAACTTGTAGATAGAAAGAAATCTATCAAACTGTACCAAAAGTCTATACCAACACAAGTGCATCAACTATGCACAACCTGTCACCTCAACCTATCTCATCAATATCATTATCCAAATATGATATGTAACTCTATAACAGAACTGGTGTATGTGATCATAGACCTACAAACCTTCCTTAACTTCAACAACAAGAGACTATCATTTCCATCAAACTTTACTTTAGTCTTGCATGACTAATTTTGGATTAGTCAACAACCCTAACTTGCAACAATCATAAATATGTACCTGCAATGAATAAAGGTCTAAAAATGGTACACAATTTTCTTCAGTGTCTCTTCTATAATTCCTCTAGGTTTCACTGCTTGGAACCTCCCATAAAAGGAGTTATAGAAAAAATGGTAGACCTTGCTGAATTCTGGATTATTCTAGAGAGTGAACTTGTAGAGAATTCCATGCAAAAAATATTTGTTGTGTGGATCTGAAAATGGTATAAAACATACTAAATATTGTACGTTAACCAATTCATTTAGTCTTACTGAATTTGGATCTGTTATGAAGAAGTTATGATGTTTTTACTCGAAACACCCATTTTAGACTAGTTTTTGGACTAGCCACAAACCCTATCTTCCACAGAGTGGAACTCCCAAAATACAACGACCCACAAGCTAAATTTTTTATCACAGTTACTTAGATATGTTTTTTCAACATCCTCCATATTTCTCTATATGATTCATTCTATAAAACACGTTATTGTGAAAATGGTGAGATGACCTGTAAATAATGTACCTTAGAAAGGATCATCAAAAGACTTTATCCTCCCTTGAATTTAGGCCTTGTTTACTTCACCTTCCCTCTAAAATTCGCCTTAGATATCCTTTGGTTACCTACGTCACTTGTAGATATTCAATATGCTCAATGGAATGCAAATGGGAGACCCTTTTTCTCTTATTTATACTTTCCAAGTAGCTTCCTCTAGAAGTATCCACTTAACCACTTTATCCACAAATAGTAAACTCTCCACTTCTAGTTTCAATTAATTTATTTTTAACTGTTTAATTGTTGGAACCACTTAACCCATGACTAACCAATTTGACTACTCAACTTATTCTAGGATCTTCTAGAATAATTTGACTTATTTGACCTTCTAGAGTCTTCTAGATAACTCATGAGGGTTCTCCAACTTCACATGGACATAACTCTCTAAATGTGAGGAGTTATGTGACATTTTACATATCACTGAAGCTGGCATGACATATACTATCCATATGGAATAGTTTCTCATGCAAATTGACTGATATTCATTACATTATTCCTCAATATAACTTGGGTTCCCTAACCATATTGTTGGGATACTCGACCACCTAACCATTTGGACTTCACAAAGCATCTTCCCGTGATGGATTACACCATAAGGAGACCACTTTGAGAACTTTATCCAAGAGTGTCTTCCCGTGAGGGCTTTCACCATAAGGGGACCACTTTGGAGTTTACCCATTTGGTTCTTCCTATCAATCATGACATGACATCAATGATACAACTCCCTTTAATATCAACACAACATTATGGAACCACTTGACATCAATCCTTTGTCATCAATTACATCAATGATACAAAGAATATTACTATAATAAGACATCAACCCTTTGACATCAATGACAACACAATAAAACAAAGGTTTCTATCACTTTTCTTCATCTTAAACCAACAAAGACTTCCTTACTCATTGTTTGGTCTAAATATTTATTGTTCTCCTCATTTTCCTTCACCTTTCATTCTCAGATTTTGTTCTTTGCAAACCAAGACTCCAATGMACAATGGAAAGGCCTTTGGTCTAATAGTATTACAATATTTAATTCCATCCACCTTCTATTATCCCAACACTTTATCTCTTTCTTCACTCACCTTAAATCTGACATTTGGGTTTAGTCTTAGAGTTGTTTCTGGTTCAAGAGCCAACTTATAGTTTAAAGTAGGTTTTCAAGATATCTTGGCATTGTTCCTAAGCAACTAGGAACAATATCGAGTTACAACAAGGCCCATGGGATCGAACTTGGGTCATTTGAGTTACATGCAATCTGTCATTCCTTCAACTCAAATTGTTATGGCATGGTATATCTTTAGTTTTGATCAAAGGTTTCATATGAATTTTAGGTATGTTTTTTAGTATTAGATTCCTTCATTTCAGTTTAAGTCGAGAGTTTGAATAGAAATGAAAAAAAACTAGTTTTGGGATAAGAACTCTATAGGTGAACTTTTGGTCAAAATATTACATGCATGCAATATAGAGCTTAGTATGTCGGTAGGCCGTAATGGTTACTTCGTAAATAGATTTAATTGAAAAATGGTTTGGTTTGATTTGATTGGGTCAGGAGCAGAGTTCAAGTAAATTGGAATATGATGTTTTTGTTTTCTTAGATAAACATTCTATAACTATGCTGAGGCCTCACATTCTATATGACTTTGTTTATATTGAGCATTTTTCTATGACATTTCTTTGATTAAAATACTATATTCAATATATACAACGATAATCGTAGATCATGGAATATTTTTTATTAATCTGGTTTATCCATTGACTATCTGGTCATAGCTATAAAAACAAGAATATTTCATATTGAAGACATAGTATACATGTGTTCAACTAGCATGAAATGATAACATATGTTACTAGAAATTATGTGTATTTTATATGTTATAAGGAAGATAATTAATTTATGTCATATGATTTAAAGGACGGTTATTTAGACTTCATTTCCCATTCATAAATAATACTTCCCATAAATCAATGTCCCTATTTTCACTCATTAAAATTCCATTTCTCATTATTCCCTTGTCTATATAATTAAAGAAAATGTGAAATTTGAAAGAAGTATAATTGGATTGTTTTGTCAGCTTGATGAAATAAGGACAAAGCTTAATGATGAATTGTAGCATGTGTATATAATTGGAATAATCAGTGGGATTGTTGTTTATGATGAAGAAGTACAATTGCAGTTAAAATAAATAAGATATTGAACAATTTTGTCATACATTCCCACCATGTTAACACTTTTCGCAAAGCACATATCCTTTTCATATATCCATTTCATACAAATTCCCTTTGCATACACTTCTATTGTTCACATTTTAAAGAAAGAATGGCTTGTATGTATGAGAACTTCATTTTCCAAAGTTTAATGAAGAATCGTATCTTCGAAAACCATCGACAAAAAAACCATGTGCCGAAAAACCGCCCAACAATGGACATGAAAATCGAGGCAATATGAAAAACATGGAAAAAATGCGACACATTTATGGAGGCAAAACTACTACTCATGAAAAGAATATAACATATACCCAACATTCTCCCACTTGTTGTTTTCTTTTCATACAAGGGGTTACATGGTTACATAGTCAACAATCTAGGGTAGCAATGCCCATGGATCCTCTACACCAAGAGAACTTCTCAGTGCTCACATATTTTTTTAATGAATTTGCAACATTCTTCAAAGTGTCCACCTTCATCAACACAACTTTCTTTTCTTCAAGCATGTCTCTCACAAAGTGATATTGAATATCAATATTCTTTGTCTTTGAATGATAATCTAGGTTCTCTCTAACTGTCACAATATATCCTTACAACTTGTTGTACCAACCCAATACCTGAACATAATCTGTGTAACCATACTACTTCCTTACTTTCATGAGTGGCTTCCATGTATTCAAATTTTGTAGTTGAAAGTTCCACTACAGCATGTCTTTTCCTCATCCAACTTATTGCTCCTCCAAACAAGTTAAACACATACCCACTTTTATATCTCCTACGATCCAAATCTATAGCCCAGTCTGCATCCACAAAGCCATGTATATCCAACACTCTATCCAATATAACAGATGTTGAAATAAATATAGAGACAAAATTAAAGACACCAAGTCAATAATCAAACATATGAGACCTAAATCAATCATTTATTTCATCCAATTAATTAAAAGAATCGTTCACTTTACAAAATTTCCCGAGGAAGTTTTGGACCAAGGTCAAACTTAGATGTCCTCGATGAAACATACATGAGGAATTCTGACAGAAAGTAAAAAATTGAACTTTAAAAGTTGGATCAACTTGCCACAGATTGCTTCCCACTCAACTCTTCACAATAGCTTTTGTCAGTCATGAAATCTAATTCACAAACAGACAAGTCTACACAGACTATCAAAGATAGATCAACATCTTTGAAAAACAAGTGTCTGAATGATGTAATTCAGCCTTGAATCTTGCTATCTACAATAGGACCCTGCTATCATAAAAAAAAATTAGGCTTCTAATGAATTAAGGAATGAATGAAAATTGAATTATCTCAACAAAACTCAAAGAGCAAACCTTAGTATGCTTCTCCTTCTATTCTCCCTTGTTCCTCCTTTTCCTTTTTCCTTTAAGAAAATTAGAATTGGTTGAAGTAGTTGAACTAGTTCTTTAGTTAAGTTAACTAAAACTCAACCAACTTTTTAGTTAAGGGGGAAAAGTAATAAAATCATAGTAAGGGTTTTAAATAAATAATAACTAGTAGATGGGACCCCTTGTGACTCCCTTTAGTTCTTTAACAATCATAACACAACCAGTTAATCAAAAAACATCCCTCCTTGTGACTCCCATCATCACTTTCATATTTGGACAACTTATATCAATGATAATTGAATTTTTTTCAAAAAATATATTACCCATATATATCCAAAAATAGGGTGTTGTCCAAAATTTTAGAAGTCAACTATTCTCAACAATTAATAAATAAAAATTTAAAATCCATATTTGCCACTCTGGGAGACAATATTTCCCTTGTTGTTGTTGTCACCTTTTGATCTCTCTAAATTTGTCTTAGGCTGTGTAGATCATTTTGGCCTAATCTCACTGATCACATCAGAGCAATTATCTTTCAAATGCATTCGGGAGGACACACATTTGACAGTGTCATTTGAGGGTGAGGAAGGGGAAACAATAGCTTTTCCTTTGTCGGGGCATGGTGGGCCTCGGTTTTTAACATTTTTCTTGCATGGGAAGATTGTACTGGTGAGTGGACAGGGGAAGCCTGGACAAGTTGATTAATAGGTGGAGGATCAAGTAGAGACAAGTTAGGCCAACCACGATATTGGGAGACTTTTGGGTGGACAATCTCTTGCCATCCGTCGTTTTCAGGGACTTCAGGTTGTAGTGAGACAGGAGGGGCACTGGGATACCAGGGAATTGTGGGGATTGTAAGGGAGGCCTTTCAGGCCTAGGTTGGACCACTCCTTGTCCAATCCAGTTAAAAAATCTAGATTGAAATAACTAGCCTAACTCTTGCGAGTTTGCATCAAAGTGTATAGAGAATCTTAGCCTTCTAGAGCCCCTGTTCCAATTTCCTCTTCCTCGGTTACCCTTGCCATGACTACCTCTACTGAAAAAACTCATTCATATATGCATAATTGATTAGCAAATAGTCTCTTTAACAACCATACATGACAACTCTTTTAAATATGAAATAAAATTTGTCTCAACAACATATCAGACTCATGCAATCCAATCGATACAAATCGTTTAATACTTGTCAATGAGCAGGGGGTGAACAAGGGTTATGGGATATGTGAGGGATTGTATTGAGCAAAAAGTGTTAAAATGAGAGGTAAAATATCATGATTACTTCTCACAGACATCAAACAATCAACTATATCGTAAACCATAAGAATATATCATTGTAATTGATCCCTGTGCGATCTCTTAAATTCTTATAATACAACATTTATCTTAACTATAATTAAATTTTAAGAACAAGGAGTGGATAATGAATATAGGAAGGTGAGGGGGATTATAATGTGCAAAAAGTGGAAAAATGGTAGGGAAAAGAGTGAATACTGTTTGAAAAAACAATTAAGTAATCGATAAAAGCAATTATGTATTCAACACAACTATTCCAACACTAATTAAACAATTGTTGTGACCAATTAAAAATTGATGTGTGTTAAAACTTGTTCACTGTCCCACATCCAATTTCCTTTTAAAAAATTTCAATTGATACAATGTATAATCATACTCAGAATTACTATGCCTTTCAAACATCTTGTTAAAAGAATTATCTTTCCTTTTATATTTAAAAAAAAAAACCAAAGGAACACACAGTCATATTGCTTCAACTCTGTTAAGCATAAAAAACATCAACCATTGCCCATAATTTATAAATCCTCAAATCAAATATAGACACAGGTATTTCCTGAGTTGAACAAACTCTTTTAAAACATGGTCGATTCTATCCTTTGACAATATTAACAATTAAATTTGCAATGAAACCATACTACCAAAATCTCGTGCTTCATCTCTGATGTTGCAATAAAACAAAATGATGCACGATGTCTCCATAAATCATACATAGTAGACAACCAGGTCACAGTCATCAACTCTTCAAATTGCAATAATCTTGATCGGGCAAATTTAACAAAAAACAATCACCACTTCAATTTATATCACGCTGTAGGAACACTCAGACCAACACGTAATGAAAAGAGGCATCTCTGTGACTATACATTTAAGATTACTCTCAATAAACCAATTAAAAAATGTTGAGTTATTGATTCAACTATCATAACAAAAGGAGGCAATGACTATATACCAATTATCATCTCCAATTACAACTCTCCAACAACCGATCAAACAAAGACAAGACAATCATCAAGGCCACTGTCAATACTACTCAACAAACTTATGATAGTCAACAAGAGACCCAACAAGAGTGCGATTGGTTGGGTTTATCAAAATCGAGCTTTGTAACCATGAACACAAGAAATAATCAAGGGTTCTCTTGATCACCAAAACACAGGGAGACTGGAGGTCGACCATATCAACCGTAGGTGAGAGACCTTTGAGTCAAGAACGGTGGAACCACAAGCCTCATAACCCTTATCCTTATAAAATAAGGTGACAACTCAACACAAGGTAGGGTAGACCACGATGTCGAGGAGCATAGATTTCTTACTGGAGAGAAACCAATACCAAGAATGTGTAGAGTCATAACCCTCATGATATTCTTAAGATCCAAACCAACACATAACAATGATGATGGAATTTCATACCCCAGGTACTACCAACAAACCTAAATCACACTTCTTGGCATAGTGGCCAACCAATAACCAACTGTGTTGATGCCAATAACACAAAAAGTGACCGCGACCAGGTGAAAATATATACAATGGCCAAAAGGTGGATCGAAACATACACAACAACCCCATAGCACTGAATACAACTAGATATGGTTACCATAACTATGAGGAGATGGCCAACAAGGATAAACAGATGGAAAACCTCCAAAAAAAAACCATAAGACAACAAAGAACCATCACGGTTTCCACCACATAGAAAAACTAATGAAATCGCAACTTCAACCATCGATTTTTCCATTTGCAATGAATAACACACACAATCATTCTAGACAAAACACCACGTGTTTACACAGTTACTAACCTCAAGAAAACACAAACCAACACATTACCAAGCCAACGTTCATTTCATACACAGACTGAATTCATGGATGGGCGAAAAGAACCATACTTGTAACCAATGGCCTTAAAAATGTGAGTTGGTCAAGCAGTTCCTTCCATGCCTAGATCTCAGATCTTAACCACAAGAAAACCAAATGAACAATAACTATACTAGGGTGATGACCAGTGGGAGAAGTATGGAGTGACTTTCATTTATTGCACGTCACTTCCATCCTCCATTTCATTCAATTTCGTAGTACATGACAGCCAGCCAAACCATACCATTAATTCCATGCATCAAAACTTGCACACATTGCTTTCCAATTGTGCCACCCAATCCATATTAACCATTGCCAAAACCATACAATTAAATATATCAAATTTGCCCAATATAACTCAATACAAATTGTATAGCCACTAACATTGCTAGTTAGGACTAACATTAATTCCTTTAAATTTCATTTGCACATAGTATAACATAGCATAGTATAGTTCCCTTTCTTGGATTTTTTTCATATTGCTCTTGTTGTTACTAACATGTGTCTTATGCAGGTGTTGACAGGTAATGAATCACGATGAAAATGGCAATTTTAATAACAGTAAATACAAGCCATTCATCCATGGAATTTAGAGCTTAGAGCAACAGAACCAACACATAAAATACATTATCCATCTGCCATTTTGTCACAAAAAAAACCAATACCTCGTCGTCAATCATATAGAACCTTGTAACCAACATCGAAACAACAACATAAAATGTGTAATAAGACTATCTCTGATCCTCCAGTCTACAAGGGGGTCCCACCTACTAGTATTATATATCGTTAGCATAGTTTAAATAATAGGCTTAAGCAATAATTTGTGGGTGAAATCCTTGTTGCAATTTTAATCATCAACACATGTGTCTTGGGACACTGATCCACAGATAACTTTACAACAACAGGAATAGGAACCTTGATCGATTTACATTCCTGCATATTAAACCTCTACAATATTGTCTCGACGTATTTTCTCTGATTTAACCAGAGTCTCCTCTTTTTATGATCTCTTTTAATTTCCATGCCCAAAATGAATTTTGAAGCACCAAGATCCTTCATGTCAAATTTAGAGGACAACTGAGTTTTCATATCCTGGATAATCTCCTTGTTGTTTCCTATCAATAACATGTCATCCACATACAAGACCAAATAAATCAAATGATCACCAATTAATTTAAAATACAGACAATGATCCTCTTTGCTTCTTTTGAAGCCAAGTCCCAACATACAAGTATCAAAATTTTGATACCACATCCTTGGTGATTGTTTTAAACCATACAAGGACTTTGTCATCTTGCATACCAGCTCCTTATTTCCCTTCAGAACATAACCTTGTGGTTGCTTCATATAGATTTCTTCTTCTAGATCCCCATGTAGGAATGTTGTCTTCACATCCATTTGTTCTACTTCAAAATAAAATGTAGTAGCAACAAATAACAAAAATATTATAGAGGTTACTTGGAAATAGGAGAAAAAATCTCACCAAAATCGATTCCCTCAACCTGGGAATAACCCTTTGTTACTAACCGAGATTTGTATTTCTCCACTTTTCCTTCTGTATTCAACTTCCTTTTAAATACCCATTTTATACCAATGGGATTTCTTCTAGTCGGCAACTCCACTAGATCCCAAGCCTCATTATTATCCAAGGTTTCCATTTCTTCGTCCATGGCCTTTTTCCGGAGATTTCCATCCTATGAATCCACTCCCTCCGTGAAATATCTACGATCATCATCAATAACAGACAAAGAAAAATTTGAACGGAAATCAGATGGAGTATACCTTTCTGGTAGACTTCTTTCCCGAACCGATCTCCTCAATACTGGAGTATGAGGATGTTCTTCCTGTGATTCCTATTCTTCTGTAGAGTCTGATTCATCATCCTTTAAATCAAACTCTATTTTCTATGGTTCTTCCTTACTTGGTAGGACTTCATGTTTAACAACATCCTTCATTTATCTAAATACCACATCTCGGCTATACACTACCTTCTTAGTTTATGGGTTCCAAAGCTTATAACCTTTCAAACCATCTTTATATCCAATAAAGATACACTTTTCAACCTTCTTATCTATCTTCTCCTGTTTTTCTTTGGAACATGAACATATGCATCACAACCAAATACCTTGAGATGTGTGAGAGAAGGTTTCTTACAAGTCCATACCTCTTGTGGAGTATTTTCATCCAACAGTGATGAGGGTGGTCTATTGACCAGGTAACATGCAATACCCACTGCCTCTGCCCATAATTATTTCCCTAACTCGACACCATTGAGCATCCACTTTTCTTTTTCCATTAGCGTCCTCTTCATACTTTCTACAACTCCATTCTAGTAAGGTGTATATGGAGTAGTCTTCTTCCTTTCTATAATGCACTTCTTATAGAATTCTTCAAATTCATTCCCTCGGAAATCGTTTCCATTATCTGTTCTCAACACCTTAATTATTTTCTCTGTTTGATTCTCAACAAGAGCCTTAAACTATTTAAACCTGTAAAATACTTTATATTTTTTCCCAAGGAAATATATCCAAGTATTCCTTGAGAAGTCATCTATAAATGAGAGATAGTACAAATATTTTCCCAACGATGGGACTGATACAGGTCCAAAAACATCACTGTGAACTAGATGTAAAATCCCTTTTGCCCTCGATGCATTAGAGGGGAATCTTACCCAATTCTACTTCCCATATATACAATGTTCACAAAAATAAAAATCTAGAGAGAAATTAGACATACCTTCAACCATACCTTTATCGTGTAGTAGTCGAAGACCCTTCTCTTCGATATGCCCTAGTCTTTGATGCCACAACATAAAATTTTCTCCAGAGACTGTAGGAGTTATTTCTTCTTCAACTCCAATATCAAGAACAATGGAACTATTACACCCATCACTAATGGTGCTTCCTTGCAGCTTATACAGATTTCCAAACCGAACTCCCTTCAACAACACCATTTCTCCTTGAACCATCTATAGGTTTCCTTTTCAAATATTTTTTTTTCCCCTGCATTGTCCATTTTTCTTACATAAATCAAATTTCTGGCCAAACCTGGGATGTGCAGAACACTGGGAAGTGTTCTAATTATTCCATCTATAAGCCTCAACTTGACTTTTCCTCGTCCTATGATTTTGGTTGTCGATGTTGGAAATATTGTCATTGATGTCAACAGTCGAAGTGATGATCTGTAATGATGAAGTACATCAGCTGAGATTTTCATTGATGTCAATAGGTATGTTAGTCAGCAGAAGATGTCAACTGTGTGGAGAGATAGACAACGCAAGCTCAGGAGGAGGAGAGAACAATAGAAGAGAATTGTATTTTTTGTCTATTGTTGATCACGATAGGATCAACAATCCAATGATAAAATATCAAGAGGGTTAATGAATGAGGATCAAAGATCAGTAGGAAGAAGTGCATTGCATATGTATCGTCGAGTTCCTTGAAAATTTTAAGAAGTTGACCATTGCACAGGAAATTGTGAGA
>SNQJ01S0149237.1:35404-48658 GCA_010110895.2 Picea sitchensis
TGACAGGTTGTCTACATTTGACATTTATATTTCAGGGTAGTTGAACGGGGCAAGGATAGGTGGTTGTAGCCACCTTCCAGTTGTAGCCAAAGAACATAGGGGGTCGTATCCTCCTTTGGGTTGGAGCCAGAGAAATGAGGAGTTGGAGCTTCCCTCAGGTTATGGCCTGAAAATAGAGGGGGTTGGAGTCTCCTTCCAGTTGCAACTCGAGAGAAAAGGAAGTTGGTGCTTCCAATGAATGTACTTCGTAAAGACATATAAGAAAAAGCATTATGTGGTTTTCTCCCGCATTGGGTTTCCACATAAAAATACTAATGTACTGTGTATGTGTATGATTTCTTATTGTTCATGGTTTATATTCTACACTTATTGAATGATATTGGTAAACTGATCATAAAGTTAACAACACTCATATATATTGTGGTTAAAAGGGATTAAAAAGAAATACTATTGATTCACCCCCCTCTTAGTAATCCAACAAATTCAACCGTAATAATTATTCTTTTATTTTCTCAAATTGGAGGAGTATTATAATTAATTCAATGTTCATATTATAAATATTATAGTTCAGAAAGCTCAAGTTTCAACAATGCAAAGCAATCAAGTTACTAGTTGGGAATCAAGATGAACTCTCTAAAATTAAAATAGATACATTTAGTCAGTCAAAAGATATGCTAAACACAATTTGTATAAGGCTAATAACACTCTAAATCATGTACAATTATTACCTCTTGAAGTAGAAGAAAACAACCACAAAAATACGAGACATTTTCCTTGAAAAACTCAAATAAGCAACTACATGACTTGGTTGCATGTTTCCTAAAGTCAATTGGAGTCCAAAATGTTGTGGCCACAAGTTTTATAAGTGAAATGTGTGGTCGGTTGTGACTATGGCTTCTATAGGCCATGACCACCTCTATTCTATAAGGAAAAATAATTACAAAATTTGTTTCTAGACTTTTCCTTGGGTGGTCAATAAAGATGAGGTTTCATATAGATATTATATTGACCTTATAGCATATGCTAAGGGTTATAAAGAATGAATTCTATTCTTCAAACAATTGATAATTCTCTAAGAATTTTTCAAAGGTTCAAACCTAAAATACCAATTCCTTATTTTCCAAGGAAATGCAAATACCTCTATTGTTTTCATACTAACATGCATGATTATAGAAGGCTACATACGACCCTCCCTTGATGAATATTTAGTTCCAATATTTCTGCAATTAATAGCTCCAATTCTCCTTTACCAAATATATAAATTTCTTGCCGATTGACACCCCTATCAACTCCCAAATGGGTACTCTTCTTCCCTAGGGACCCCTGAGTTGCAATGGGTTGTACGAGAAGAGTACAATTTAAACTAGTAATTGAGATTATGTATCTCCTCTAGAGAATATGAGGACCCCTCTTGAAAAGTACATACACAAATATTGAGAACAAAATAAACAATATATCACTAAGAAAAAATTGATCTTTACAACATCCATCCAACATTAGGGTGTAAAAAGGTGAGATCTCAAGCCCAATCCTCCTTTCTTATAAATCCTTTGAGGCTCATGCCATTTATCCATATCATGCAAAATACTAATTATTTAAATTACTAATTTCATATTATTCACCCACCCATGTGTCATTATTGGGTATGTGTTATATTCTTTGTCGGGCGTGTAGGGGGGTTTGAGGGGGGTTGCATCGCCCCTGAGAAAATTTGTTTTCCTCGAGAAATGTGTCACATGTTTTCCTCGTTTTTCATGTTGCCTCAATTTTCATGTCCATTGTTGGGCGGTTTTTCTCTTTTTGATGTTTTTACTCTTCAAAGTTTCTTCTTCTCTCTAACGAACTTGCGTTGTTCTAAGACTTCCATTAGTCTGCAATTAATGGCTTTATGTCCATGATTATGCCATCTGAAGCATTGTAAGTCCCCTTCTTGTAGAGGTTCAAAGGAGTTATAGTTTCTGCTCTTAACTCGATTTGTTGCTTGTTTCTCCTTAAGGATATAATTCTTAACCTTCAAATTTTTATTTCTATATTCTCTACAATTTATAGCTTTGTGTCCAAAATTAGAGCATGCAAAGCAATAACCAGGAAAAATGCAAGGATACATATTTTGGTAAAACTTCTTTGGTATTATCTTGCCTTCTTTCCTAATGGGTGGAGGTAATCTTCCAGAGTTTTGATTATTACTTATCTTCTCTTCATTTATCTTCTTGAATGTACTGCGAAGAGCATTTGCATAAGATTTTGAGTTAACATGGCTTTACTTTTGAGAATAACCTATTCCATTTTTATTTCCAGAATCCCTTTGCACTGTAATAATCTTATCTAATATTTTAGAGCTATTTTCAGATTATGTTTGAATGATTTTTTCATCCAGCTCCTTTTTCAGATGAACTATTTCTGCCTCCATCCTTTCAACAGCTATTTGTTTTTCTTCAAGAGACTTTTCCAGACTTTCTTCAATCTTATTTGCTTCTAAGATTTGTTTTTTCATATTGTTCATAAGTTTTTCCATCTCCTTTTCTTCTTGTTCACATTTTTCTTTCTGTTCAACTACAAAACTTTTCAACTATCTATATCTGGTTTTGTATTTTCTTAATTCATCTAAGGCACTGAGAAGTTCTTCCTCCATATTAACTTTTGCTTCATCTTCTAACTCTTTCTCATGTTTATTTTTTTCTATTTCATTAGATTCTTCAATACCTAAGAAAAGGACTTCATCATCATCAGATTCATCATTGTCACTAGACTGTGACGAGCTGTCTTCTTCTTTTGAGTAGAAATTATTTTTCCCTCTGTAGAAATTTTTATTGTAGTTTGGTTTTTCCTTTTTCTGGTATTGTTTTTTTTATGTTTTCTTTCTCTTCATGGTCCTTCTTGGGATAGGGACACTTGGATGAAAAATGACCAACTTTGCCACAATTAAAACATTTGAAAGGAAGCTTGCCTTTGTTTTTCCCCGATCCTTTCTAAATTTTTCTAATGAAGTTGGCTTCTTCCACATCAGATTCTTCATGATGACAAGATTGAGGTTTTTTCTTTTGATTTATCTTTGTCTTGAATGCTTTGAAATTTGTTTCGTCTTTTCCTGATTTATTATTTCATGTTCTCATCTCATATGCTGTAAAAATTCCATGGAGTTGGTCAACGGTGAGTGAGATTAGATCGGATCTATCTTCGACTGAGGAAATATTTGAATCATATCTCATCAGTAATGACCTTAGTATTTTTTTCACAATGGGTTTAACTGTAACTTCTTCTCTTGCTTCTCTAATTGAGTTGACCACTTCATCTACCCTATGAAGGTACTCAACAATATTTTTTTCTTCTTTCATTTTCAGGTTTTCAAATTGAGTTCTATAGGTCTATAACTTGGCTTCCTTGACTTTGTCATCTCCTTCATATACGGCTTCCAATTTGTCCTAGATTTCTTTGGCTTATTTTCAATGCATAACTTTCACACATATAGAGCTAGTCAACCCTGCTACAATACCATTAACTGCTCTTGAGTTATCATTGCATATTTTCTTTCCTCCAAATTCTTTGGGTGGAGTAGTTGGTGCAATGTAACTGTCTACAACAGATTTTCAGATATCAAAACCAAGAGCCAACAGGAAGTTTCTCATTCTTATTTTCCATAAAGCATAGCCTTCTCCGTTGAACAATGGTGCTTTGTTGTTAGACATTCCTTCTTGTTGATCCATCTTCAGGATCTACCTTCAAGTTTGATACACTGTGTTGAAGGAACCAACTCTGATACCAATTGAAGGATAAAATCTTGTCACTGAGAGGGGGGGGGGTGAATCAGTGACACAACAATTATATCAAAGTTTTCATTTATTAATGAAAACATAATTTTAACATAGTATTTTATTGTGGAACCCAAATGGGAAAACCACAAACTATTTTCTATTAACTGCAAAAATTGTTTTACATGTTACATAGAAGGAATATGTACTTCCTCTTTGATCAACACCAACTGATCAGGATGCACCCACACCCTGGTTTACCACCAAATGGTAGGAGGCTACGATCCCCTGTTTAGTCAGCTACAACTGACAAGGAAGCACCAACTCCCTCTGCAGGCACCAACCTGCCCTTGCACCACCCAACCACCCTTAATGCATAGGTATTAGCTTTTCTTCCTGGAATCTACTTCATCTTTTGATCTTCTGATCTGGACTGCAGAGACACTTTCTTCTCACCACTTTTTCTTGTTTATATAATCTTCAAATTGGTCTGAAATTTAAAACAATGTGTCCCTTTATTTGAACCATTTTACCTTTTCATTTAAAATGATAATTAAACTTTAATTAATATCATTTTTTCCTTTTTTTTATTCTTTATTCATATTTTCATGATTTATTCTCTTTTAATCATGACTGTGTATCGGTTCATTTTTTTCATGAGTTGATCACAGACATGGATCGACTCATTAGATCATACTCATGACACTGCTGCATTCTCGGTTCACCAACATACCATATTCGATCATTTATCAATTCTCTATATTGTTTTGGTATAGCTCTCTGTCAAATGAAATATGTATGAGGCGCTCCCTTCAAACCATTTCATATGACCATGCCATACAAAACCACGGGCTTTAGCAACTATAGTGACAACCCTTTAAAAACTATTATAGCATATGACCAATGACGGTGACCTCGCGCTTAGGAAATATGAGCTCCTGAGCGTTTATCGTTCCAATGGTCACGATTCAATTTCCTGACAAGATGGACGACTGGCGTAATTTCGACATTTTTCCCTTCAAGTCATCGTAACTTTCAATATTACAAAAATCACAATAATTAAATCGCCGAAACAATCATATGACTCACATTACATCTCTGAATCAGATCAATGGTTAGTGTTTAATCCTTACACTATCCTTCCACTGTTGTAGATCGACGGCTATGACTTAATCATGCATTGAGTCGGATGGCTGTCGTAATTTCAGGATTCTTATTATGACGTAACTTGTTGGTGTCTCTTGTTAACATGTCACTGGCCTATTAGCTACCATGTGTCATTCATATTCGTGATTTTCATGTACCTGAAATGATGTATCAAATTGATACTTGTAAGTGTCTTACAATGCCATGTGTCCTTGCTGACGTGGTTCGCTGACCCATGACCCTGATCCAACGGTCCTCATTGTGTACTCCAAATCGAAAGTCCTTATCTTATCGCAATTTCACATTTCGACATTCTTGTGATGAGGGGTCTCGACACTCCATGTCGCGATCGCTGAAATAGAGCTTGTTTGCACTAGCTCCTTCCCTTCGCGTGACCATCGGTGGTGACCAGGCGCTTATCCACAAAGAGCTTCGCAATTCCTCACTTCGGGGATTCTGTCATGAGTCTCCTTAACTCCTCCAAATCCTGGTATCCGAAATGCCGAAATGGAGGGTAGAAATGCTAGCTCCTTCCTTAACCTCATCCTTCGACTATGTGACCATTGTATGTGACCAGGGGCCAAGCCAGAGGAGTGTGACATGATTTTTCATATCGTGAACTCCTTATATGAGTTGCCTCGCTTGAAGACTGCGAAGTTCCAAAAATGCGTCATGATAGATCAACGGTCCATAGCCACAGTGATCTGATGGCTGATAGGGTTTATGTACTTTGAAGTCATAGCATCTTTACCTCACTTATCCTATCCTTCCACTTTGAGATGATCTGATGGCTGACGAGAATCGGGTTTAATCTGATGGCTACTGAGACTTCTCACAATTTCCTGTACAATGGTCGTCTTCTTAAAATTTTCAAGGAACTCGACGATACATATGCAATGCACTTCTTCCTACTGAGCTTTGATCCTCATTCTCTAACCCTCCTGAGATTTTATCATTGGATTGTTGATCCTATCATGATCAACAATAGACACAAAATACAATTCTCTTCTATTGTTCGCTCCTCCTCATGAGCTTGTGTTGTCTATCTCTCCACACATTTGGCATATTTTGTTGACTGATATACCTGTTGACATCAATGACAATCTCAACTGATGTAATTCATCATTAAAGATCATCACTTCGACTGTTGACATCAATGACAATATTTCCAACAATCTCCCTCTTTGTCATTGAGGTCAACACACTAACTTCATTTACAAAACTCCCCCTGTGTTGATGATTTCCTTTATATGAAGTTTCTCTCCCCCTTTGACATCAATGGCAAAGGGTTTCTTCTCTTATGATCTGTCAGTATAATTACTTTTATGACCACTGGTAACACCTCCTGCAATCACACTTTTTATTTCATAACTGAATGACTCCTTATTTTGTTGATTGCTATCTCCCCCTGAATAGGTGCCAACTGATGCATTATTTACTTGAGAGATTTAGGTAGGAAGAAGGATTACTCCCAATTTTTGCCTGAGATATTCAAATACATCTCTGCTTAAGGGTTTGTAAAAATATATGCCACTTGTTCTTGTGTTGGAACATGTTCCAATTTAATGTTCTTATTTTCAACTTTGATTTCTTAGATGATGGTACTTTATGGGGAATGTGTTTTGATTTTGAGTGTTGGACAAGGTTCTTAGAGACTTATAGTGCTTGTATTATCATAATGGATAGTTGTGGGTTCTTCAAATACTATTTTGATGTCTTGTAAGTTTTATTTCAATAATTTCAACAGTAGTACGACATTACATTCTTTGCAATATCACCGATTACTAGGCAATTGTGAGGAGTGTTTCTTGCTTATCCAAGCAACCGATGATTCTACCAAAAACAATGCTCCTCCACTCATTACTTTTCTGTCATCTACACTTCCTGCATAATCAACATCTGAATAGGATTTTAAAGTAATGAATCGTCCTTTCTAGATACCACAAACC
Organism: Picea sitchensis; assembly: GCA_010110895.2. Lineage (NCBI taxonomy): Eukaryota > Viridiplantae > Streptophyta > Pinopsida > Pinales > Pinaceae > Picea > Picea sitchensis. The sequence goes on from SNQJ01S0149237.1 coordinate 42,249, forward strand.
ATTATCTATGGTTCCTTTCAAATATATAAATATTCTTTTCACGGCTTGAACATGACTCTCCTTTGGTTCTTCTTGGAATCTAGACACCATCCAACAACTTGCTTGACATCAATTCTAGAAGTTGTTACATAGAGTAAACTGTCAATCATTGATTTGTAGTGTTTTGTATCTACTTCTTTGGACTCATCATCTTGCTTAGTTTGCATCCAATTGTCATGGGTGTACTAACAGGTTTGCAATCGCCTATTGGAATCTTAAACATATCATTAACATATATATATATAGATGGTTAAAAACTCCCTTTTTGAATTATTTGTAGTAATCGGAGGACTGAAATTTAGTTAAATAGCATGGACAAATTCTTGTTGCATCATCTTAGCAAAGTCTTCACTCATTTTATATTATTACTACCGAATATGATATCATCAACATACACTTCCACAATGATCAAGTTATTACCATCAATTTTGCAATAAAGATTGTTGTTTGTTGATCCCCTTTTGAGGCCCTGTTTTGTAAAATAAGAGTCTAGCCTTCCATACCATGCTCACAGGTGCTTGTTTTAATCCATAGAGTGACTTCTTTAATTTACAAACATAGTCTCTTTTATTGGTTATTTGGAACCCATCTGGTTTCACAATATATGGACTCCCTCTTCTAAATTTCCATTGAGAAATGTTGATTTGACATCCATTTGGGTACACTTTAAATTTTCTGTAGCTGGGGAAAGCTAAGAACATCCTAATTGCCTCTAATATGGACATAGGTGTAAATGTTTCTTCATAGTCTACTACTTCAACATGAGCATATCCTTTGCATACTAATCTGACTTTGTTCCTTATTACTTTCCATCTTCATTCATTTTATTTGTATATGCCATTTATTTCCAATGACATATTTATCTTTTGGTCTAGGAACTAGTACTGAAGTTTGATTTTTTAATTTGATCCAATTCTTCATTCATGGAGTTTAACCAGGTTCTCATCTTTACATGCCTCTTTGATTGAACTTGGCTCAATAATGTGATTAACAATGCTAAATTTTTTTTGATAGGTAGTTGTCTTCTTGGTTGCCTCCATCATTCATATCTCCAATAATCGGTTCTTGGGATGATTTTGTTGAATAATTCTTGAGGGTGTCTTTTGTGTCTCTTCTTGGGAATTCTTCTCTTATATCTCCATATTCACTATCTTCTTCACTTTCACTAATATCCATATCATCTTCTTCCCTTTCTTTTCATTATCTTCTACTTCTTCTAGTTGTGTGTTGAATGTCTCATCATCATCTTCATCTTTATTTTAATCTGGTTTCTTGATTTTTTTGATCCTTATAAGTTTTAGATCATCCACCTTGACATCTTCACTTTCAAAAATATTATGTGATCTAATATTGTATCATTTGGCTAATACCTTCTTGTTTGAATCATATCCAATAAAAATACCTTCATTAGATCTGGCATCAAATTTTCAAGACTCTCATCTAATCAGATAGCATTTACTTCCAAAGACTTTGAATTATTTTACTGATGGAGCTCTTCAAACCATAGTTCATAAGGATTTTATCACTATTAACCCTTATCTAACCTCTATTCAATATGTATAAAAGATGTTCTTACAACTTCCCTTCAATATCCATTAGACAATTTTTCTTCTTTGAGAATAGTCCTTACAACCTCCTGAATTGTTTTTCTCTTTCTTTCAACAATCCCATTTTGTTGAGGAGTGTTACGGCTATAGAGAATTGTCATTTTATTCCATGAGTTTCCTGAGAGACATGTGAAATATTTTGAGGTAAATTCACCACCATTGTCTAATCTAAGACATTTGATTTTTGTCTCCCTTTCATTTTTCAACAAAGGGTTTAAAGGCTTTGAATTTGTTGATTGCTTCTGATTTTTCTTTGAGAACATATCCAACTCATTCTAGTAAAGTCATCAATTAACAACATAAATTAAGACTCTCCTTGTAGACTCTTGAGGACACCATTAGGTCCACTTGGGTCAATGTGAACAAGCTCTTAAGGTTTAGAGGTTGTGTATTCTTTTGTTTTGAACCTTACACTAGTTTGCTTCCCTAGTTGACAATGTCTACACATAGCATTTGAGGGTTTATGATTTTGGAAAGTTTGTTCTGGCTATAGAGAATTGTCATTTTATTCCATGAGTTTCACAGAAGACATCGAAATATTTTGAGGTGAATTCACCACCATTGTCTAATCTAAGACATTTGATTTTTGTCTCCCTTTCATTTTCAACAAGGGTTTTAAAGGGTTTGAATTTGTTGATTGCTTCTGATTTTTCTTTGAGAAAACATATCCAACTCATTCTAGTAAAGTCATCAATGAACAACATAAAGTAAGACTCTCCTTGTAGACTCTTGGTTCTCGTAGGTCCACATAGGTCAATGTGAACAAGATCTAAAGGTTTAGAGGTTGTGTATTCTTTTGTTTTGAACCTTACCCTAGTTTGCTTCCCTAGTTGACAATGTCTACACATAGCATTTGAGGGTTTTATGATTTTTGGCAAGTTTCTTACTACACCAAGGTTGTTGGATTTCACAAAATTGTCAAATTTAATATGCCCCAACCTCCTATTCCATAGCCAACTTTCATCTACAGAATTTATATGACACTCCTCATTCAATTTTGCATCTAGTATATATACATTTTCAGGAGTTCTAGGAGTAGTACCAACTAATTTTCCTGTGTCTTCTCTCCTAATATCACATTTTTGGGAATCAAAGATGCAAAAGTATCCCTGATCACAGGTTTGACTGACACTTAATAAACTAGGCTTCAATTTATTGACAAGTAGTACATTTCTATCTTTGTCTTTTCCCAAGATCACAGTGTATTTCCTAAGTATGTTACTTGAAGCATTATCACCAAATGTAACTTTACCTGTTTGTTTCTTTAAGTCTAAAAACTTTTCCTTGTTACTTGTCATATGTTTCGAGCATCCACTGTCAACATACCAGAGATCCTTTTCATCTTGATTTTTTAGGGCAATAAGACATTCTCTTTTTGATGTTTTTACTCTCCAAAGTTTCGTCTTCTCTCTAATGAACTTGGGTTGTTCTAAGACTTCCATTAGTCCGCAATTAATGGATTTATGTCCATGATTATGACATCTAAAGCATTGTAAGTCCCCTTCTTGTAGAGGTTCAAAGGAGTTACAGTTTCTTCTCTTAGCTTGATATGCTGCTTGTTTATCCTTAAGGATATAATTCTTAACCTTCAAATTTTTCTTTCTATATGCTCTATAATTTATAGCTTTGTGTCCCAAATTAGAGCATGCAAAGCAATAACCAGGAAAAATGTGAGGATACCTGTTTTGGTAAAAATTCTTTGGTATTGTCTTGCCTTCTTTCCTGATGGGTGGAGGTAATCTTTTGGATTTCTAATCATTACTTATCTTCTCTTCATTTATCTTCTTGAATGTACTGCGAAGAGCAACTGCATAAGATTTTGAGTTAACATGGATTTCCTTTTGAGAATAACCTATTCCATTTTTATTTACATAATCCCTTTTCAATGTAATAATCTTATCTAGTATTTTAGAGCTATTTTCAGATTTTGTTTGAATGATTTTTGCATCCAACTCCTTTTTTAGATGAACTATTTCTGCCTCCATCCTTTCAACAATTATTTTTTTTTCTTAAAGAGACTTTTCTAGACTTTCTTCAATCTTATTTGCTTCTAGGATTTGTTTTTTTGGATTGTTCATAAGTTTTTCCATCTCCTTTTCTTCTTGTTCGTATTTTTCTTTCTGTTCAACTACAAAACTTTTCAACTGTCTATATTTGGTTTTGTATTTTCTTAATTCATCTAAGGCACTGAGAAGTTCTTCCTCCATATTAACTTATGCTTCATCTTCTAACTCTTTCTCATGTTTAATTTTTTCTATTTCATTAGATTCTTCACTACCTAAGAAAAGGACTTCATCATCATCAGATTAATCATTGTGACTAGACTATGATGAGCTGTTGTCTTCTTCTTTTGAGTAGAAATTAGTTTTCCCTCTGTAGAATTTTTTATTGTAGTTGGGTTTTTCCTTTTTCTGGTATTGTTTGTTTTTGTATTCTTTCTCTTCAGGTTCTTCCTTGGGATAGGGACACTTGGATGCGAAATGACCAACTTTGCCACAATTAAATCATTTGAAAGGAAGTTTGCCTTTGTATTTCCCTGATCCTTTCTAAAGTTTTCTAATGAAGTTGGCTTCTTCCACATCAGATTCTTCATGATGACAAGATTGAGGTTGTTGCTTCTGATTTATCTTAGTCTTGAATGCTTTGAAAGTTGTTTTGTCTTTTGATGATTTATTATTTCATGTTCTCATCTCATATGCTGTAAAAATTACAGGGAGTTGGTCAACTATGAGTAAGCTTAGATTGGATCTATATTCAACTGAGGAAATCTTTGAATCATATCTCATCGGTAATGACCTTAGTATTTTTTTCACAATGGGTTTATCTGTAACTTCTTCTCCTGCTGCTCTAATTGAATTGACCACTTCATCTACCCTATGAAAGTACTCAACAATATTTTCTTCTTCTTTCATTTTCAGGTTTTCAAATTGAGTTCTATAGGTCTGTAGTTTGGCGTCCTTGACTTTGTCATCTCCTTCATATATGGCCTCAAATTTGTCCCATATTTCTTTGGCTGATTTGCAATGCATAACTTTCACACATATAGAGTTAGTCAACCCTACTAGAATACCATTAACCACTCTTGAGTTATCATTACATATTTTATCTCCTCCAGATTCTTTGGGTGGAGTAGTTGGTGCAATGTAACCATCTTCATCAAATTGCCAGATATCAAAACCAAGAGCCAACAGGAAGTTTTTCATTCGTATTTTCCACAAAGCATAGCCTTATCCATTGAACACTGGTGCTTTGTTGTTAGACATTCCTTCTTGTTGATCCATATTCAGGATCTACCTTCAATTTTGATAGACTGTGCTGAAGGAACTGGCTCTGATACCATTTGAAGGATCAGATCCAGTCATTGAGAGGGGGGGGGTGAATCAGTGACACAACAATTATATCAAAATTTTCATTTATTAATGCAAACATAATTTTAACACAACATTTTATCGTGGAACCCAAATGGGAAAACCACAAACTATTTTCTATTAACTGCAAAATTTGTTTTACATGTTACATAGAAGGAAGATGTACTTCCTCTTTGATCAACACCAACTGATCAGGATGCACCCACACCCTGGTTTATCACCAACCGGTAGGAGGCTATGACCCCCTGTTTAGTCAGCTATAACTGACAAGGAAGCACCAACTCCCTCTGCAGGCACCAACCTGCCCTTGCACCACCCAACCACCCTTAATGCATAGGTTTTAGCTTATCTTCTTGGAATCTGCTTCATCTTTTGATCTTCTGATCTAGACTGTAGAGACACTTTCTTCTCACCACTTTTTCTCATTTATATAATCTTCAAACTGGTGTGAAATTTAAAACAACGTGTCCCTTTATTTGAACCATTGTACCTTTTCCATTAAAATGATAATTAAACTTTAATTAATATCATTTTTTCCTTTTTTTATTCTTTATTCATATTTTCATGATTTATTCTCTTTTAATCATGACTATGTATCAGTTCATTTTTTTCATGAGTTGATCACAGACATGGATCGACTCATTAGATCTTACTCATGTTACTGCTACGTTACCGGTTCACCAACAGACCATATTCGATCATTTATCGATTCTCTGTATTGTTCTAGTGTAAGTCTCTATCAAATGAAATCTGTATGAGGCACTCCCTTCAAACCATTTCATATGACTGTGCAATGTAGAACCACGGGCTTTAGCAACTATAACGACATCCCTTTAAAAACTCTTATAACATATGACCAATGGTGGTGACCTCACGCTTAGGCAATACGATCTCCTGATAATTTATCGTTCCAATGGTCACGATTCAATTTCCTGACGAGATGGACGGCTAATGAAATTTCGACACTTTTCCCTTCGAGTCATCGTGACTTTCAATATTACAAAACTCACGATAATGAAATCGCCGAAACAATCGGACGGCTCACATTACATCTCTGAACCAGATCAATGGTTAGTGTTTCATCCTTACACTATCCTTCCACTGTTGTAGATCGACGGCTATGACTTAATCATGCATTGATATGGATGGATTTCATAATTTCGGGATTCTTATTGTGACATAACTTGCTGACGTCTCTGGTTGACATGTCACAGGCCTATTAGTTTCCATGTGTCATTCATATTCATGGTTTTCACGTACTTTAAATGATGTATCAAATTGATGCTTGTCAGTTTCTTACTATGCCACGTGTCCTTGCTGACGTGGTTCTCTGACCCATAGCCCTGATCCAATGGTCCTCGTTGTGTACTCCAAATAGACAGTCCTTATATTATCG
>SNQJ01S0149238.1:0-11809 GCA_010110895.2 Picea sitchensis
TGACCCAACATGAAAAATATAGAAAAAAATTCAACGTCAACATATCCATGATCTAGACAAATTTGTCTAGGTGAATTTTTTTCAGATTTGCACTGCATGAAAGATAGAAAATTTAACCAAATTTTATGTCTAGAAATAATGAAAAGGGGAAAAAGTCGACAATTCCATAATTATGTAAAAATCAACTAGAGTGTCGAATCATTGAGATAATGGTATGTCAGTATTCGAAATTAGAAGTATTATTAAATCCTAATACAAAATGATTCTGTGTTCTTACTAGATTTTCTTCTACATGTGGTAAAATTTGGTCTTTGACCTTGATTGCACCAACATAAACATTTTAGAAATCAAGGGAAAATATAAAATTCAAAGAATTGTAAGTTTAAGATCAAAACTTAGAATTGAGCATGAGTATAATCATTGGCATGCTATTATAGAAAAGAATATACCTAAAGATTTGGATTCTTGAGAAACAGTTTTGTATTTTTTGAGAATTTATCAAGAAAAGGACATGTTTCCTTGTTTTAACAAAAAATAACAACATGGATAGTTTCCAGAATACATAAGGCCATTCTTTCCACCTCCAACCATTGTATAGGCCTCAAGGCCCATTTTTAATATGCAAAACATATCACTATAAAATATCCCCCATAGCGACCCAAAACATATCAATGGCACCAAGGAACCCTCAAAGGATGGAGATCCCTTAGAGAGGATCTTTGTGGTGGTTTGAGGCCTTTTTCATGGCCATAAAAATCCAAAATATTTCTCTTAGAGTCTAAGGCCCTTAGTTTCCTCCCTTGAGCATGGTAGGGGTCTTGAGACCCATTCTTATTGTGAAAAACATACTAACGATGCCCATATTCCCAGTCTAAGGCCTTGTTCATGGCCAATGAACATGACAAATCTTCATTTTGGGCATGATACCCTCGTTTTCCTCCCCCATCCATGGTCAGGGTCCTAATACCATTTCTTATTATGCAAATCATATTAATGGTGCCCATATTCCCATTCAAAGGCATTGAGCATGAAAAAACATTATTTATGGAACAAGGCTTGCCCATGGTATAGGCCTTGAATCCCATATATTTTATGAAGAAACTCCTAATGGTTCTCATATCACACAAATGCCATACATCTATTAGAGGGGATCTATGTGGTGGTTTGAGACCTTGTTCATAGCCATTGATATTGAGAAACTTATTTTTTGGTCTAAGGCCCTTGTTTTCCTCCCTTGGCCATGGTATAGGCCCAAAGACCAATTTTTATTGTGCAAAGGATACCAATGGCACCAAATATCCCCCATAGAGGCCCAAAACATACTAATTACACCAAATACTCCCTTGGAGTCTAGATATCACATAGAGGGGAGTTGTGTGGTGGTTCAAGGCCTTTTTTCATGGTCATTGAGCCCAAAATGATTCATTTTGGGCCTAAGAACCTTTATTTCCTACCCTAGCCATGGTATAGGCCTTGACCATTCCACATATACTCACACAAAATTGTAGTGTGCAAATCCTACTAATGGCACCCAAATTTGTAATTGAAGGCTTGAAATTGAAAACAAAGGCCTTATGTGGTGATCTTGTTTGGGTGTTAGAGGCTAGGGATTAATGTTGATAGATTAATGAATGATTTTATTTAAAATTTTCTAGTATTAAGTTAAAAGTTTTGGAAGTGTATAGGGTATTATTTGTTGTAAAAGGAATGTGCATTCATTATAGAATGTGTGCATGTTATTAGCATGCACACATTATTTAATACACATGCATTATTAATGTGCACACATTATTTAATTCCTAGGTGTTCCTTTATATCAAAATAAAAATAGCATAAAGCATAGCCTCAAATGATCCAAAAAATACTATGTTGTCTATAGGTTAATAGATATCTTCTATAAAAAAACCATTGTTACAAACATTTTTTATGATTTTTGTGTGATTGGAAGGAAAATGTTGTTTGTTTCTTGTTCCCAATCCATGTGAAGATGGGGAACATACATAATCAATTGGGAAAGTCTTCAAGGAAAGTGTATCCTAGTGAAAAGGTCATTGAAGGAAGAGAAAAGGAAAGGTTAGGTATGGTGAAATGTATGCTTTCATTAGAGACCAATCTAAATTCTAGCACAATGTATGCCACTTTTTTTTTTATCCATCACCAAAACCAAAGAGAAATATTTCAATACAATCCAATCTAATTTCGACATTTGATGAGCCTCCAATGGTTGTTTCATCAAGACATATTGTTGTTGATGAGAATATAATGCAAATTTTGGTTGGAGATAATTATACTTAGGATGAAATTAGAGATGGAACTAGTGTGCGTCCTTTTAGTGAATAACTTCTCATGGTGAAACCTATTTTTGAATAGTTATATGTTCCTCAAACTAGTCATAAGAATGTTCACTCTCCTCCCAATATTGACCCATGAGTTACTGAAGGGATAAAAATTCCTATGATTATCCCACAACAAAAAGGTGAAGAATGTCAGACTATGGGTCAATTGTCCTTACCTAAATTGAGAAACATGCACCAAGGAACTCCCAAACACATCTAGGTAGATGGAATTGACATAGAACCCCTGTTGATGTTTGGAAAACATCAGGAAGACATTCTCCTATATTAATAATTAATAATATAATTATTGATTATTAAATTATATATATAATAAGTAATAATAATAAATAGTTACTTATTATCCAAGGGACACATCCTTTCATGGATGGTCACGATATGTTAAATATATATGGAACACTCATCATTGTAATAATATATCTATCTTATATCATCTCATATAAAAATTCAACATTGTGTCAGAGAAGGACTGGGTTTGACTCCCTCACGGGAGGCCCAGGAAAATGAGAAAGATAACTTTCATTTTGTATGAATATTTCTACATGCTTGTGTTGTGTTTTAATGAAAGCAATAATGGAGTGAAACTTAAATGGTTCAGTTAGTTTCCATTCTAATCACATTTGTCATGTAGGAAAGTCATTCTTGGCCAAGTAACATGCTCCACCTCTACTTCTTCATGCAAGATCATTCCTACGAGAGAATGCAAGATCAACATAAGCATGATTTAATTGTAGTCAATGACTTGTCCACACAAGATACCCTTCTTATCGATAGTTGGTGTGGGAATGAGATGAAACATATGTCAGGGATAACAACTATGCACTTGATGTGGATCCATCATTGGAATTTGTGTTTACTACTAAGGATGTCGCTGGTGTGGGTGTTACTGCCACACTATTGGTTTTTAATAATGAGATTGGATTTTAGTAATGTAATATTTGATTCATTATGCGGTGTAGAATGATCCACCAAAAATTATAAAGGGGAAAGAGGCTAAATTAGAGAAAAAAGAATCACTACCTTTATATTATTCTATAATGATTACAATAACAATTTTATAGGCATTGGGTTTAAGAGAATCTTTTTAGTGACAAGCTAGACGTGTAGTCCCAGAATGGGTTGAAAGTAGACCCAACGTTGCCAAGGAGAAAAGGACCAAGCTAGACCATTCAGGAAGAAAGGGTACATTTGTGGGGTACAGTGAGTCTTCGAAGGCATACTAGATCTACATCCCTGGTCAGAGATAGATTGAGGTGAGCATAGATGTTACCTTTTAGAAGGAGGTATAATTCATGATATCTAGAGGATCTCACATGGATATTGATAGTGAGAGACAGGAAGAGATGGTGCCTTTTCCCTGTCACCCTCCAACATCTCAGAGGGAGACAATTGAGCCTATTGATCCAATTGATCCCGTTGATCCTATAACTCCAGTTGATGTTCCCAGATATATTGCAGTAGGTTGGAAGAGACCTACATGGGCTCGTTAGAATCTGCATGAGGTAGAAGGACATGAAACTACTCGTGGTACCTTCCAAGAGAGAAAGAGACCTCAAAGATATTAGTTCTATGCCACAACTATGAGCCACATCATTGATTATGAGCCTTCCTATTATGAGGAGGCATCTAGTCAGCTAGTATGGAGAGATGCCATGATGGAGGAGTATCAGTCCATCGTGAAGAATGATGTGTGGGATATTGTTCTGAGACTCGAGGGGAAGTCTGTAGTGACTTCCAAGTGGATCTATAGGATCAAACACACAACTGATAGGAGCATCAAGGAGAATAAAGTGAGATTTGTTGCTAGAGGACTCTCTCAGGTGGAGGGAATAGATTTTGAGGAAAACTTTTCTCTTGTTGCTCGATACACTTATATTCAGATTATTATTTCCCTTGTAGAAATGATGGGTTGGAGACTACATCAGATGGATGTGAATATATCCTTTTTTAATGGAGAGATTAAGTAAGAAGTATACATCGAGCAACTAGATGGTTTCATGATACATGTGAAAGAGTCTCATGTGTGCAGGTTTAAGAAGGCCCTATATGGACTCAAGAAGGAACCTCAATCTTGGTATGAGAGGATAGATGGACACCTGATGAGTTTGGGATTCAACAAAAGTGTTGTTGATCCAAACCTGTACTACAATACTGTTAATGGTGAGTCCTTGATTTTGGTCCTCTATGTTGATGATTTATTCCTCACTGGTATAGGGAGCCTTATTGCTGAATGAGAGTATGTGTTGGCCTTTGAGTTTGAGATGAAGGACCTTGGTATGATGCACTACTTCTTGGGACTAGAGGTGTGGTAGAGAACTGATGAGATATTCCCAAGTCAGGGGAAGTACATAGTTGATATATTGAAGAAGTTTGGGATGTTGAACTGTAAGCCCATGCATACACTTATGGTGATGAATATGAAGAAAATAAGTGTGTCTTCCTCTGATTCCGACGAGATTTATCCGACCTTGTACAAACATATAATTGAATCATTGATGTATCTGGTTAACACCAGCACATATATTTTCTATGGAGTGAGTGCACCTAGCCAGTTTATGAGTTAGTTGAGACATACGCACTGGATTGTTGTGAAGCATATGTTGAGATACCTATGAGGCACAATTGGACATGGTATGATATATACTTCCAGTATTGACATGACATTGTAGGGATATACTGACTCTTATTGGGAAAGGATCATAGTGGACAGGAAGAACACCTTCGAGTGTTTCTTCAATTTTGGATCTTCCATGGTTTCCTGGTATAGAAGGAAACAAACTTCTATGGATTTGAGAATGGTAGAAGTAAAGTACATTGCATTGAGTGTGGTAATCTGCGAAGCAGCGTGGCTTCGAAATCTCCTTGCAGATTTATTTGGACATGTGCTGGATTCCATTGTTATTCATTTTGATAACTAGAGATGTGTGAACCTATAAGAGAATCCATTGTTTCATGAAAAATAGAAACACATTGAGATCAAGTACCATTACATCCGAGACATGGTGTAGAGGAAGGTAGTACTGGTGCAATACCTTCCTACAAATGAGAAGGTTGATGATGTTTTTACCAAACCCCTTACCAGGACAAAGATCGAATACTTCCGTGATAGACTTGGTATAGTAGATAATTCCTCCCTTGTTGAGAGGGAGTGTTGATGTTTACAAATTATAGAGACACTCTCCATATCGTACTCCTCTGTGACTGAGTTGAGTTGATCGGCGAGGAAACTTATCTGAGAGGGATAAGTGGGTTTGGGATTATATCCCAACATCCCTTGTGGAGAGAACATGAGGGCATGTCCCTTATGGAGAGAACATGAGGACACATCAATGGATTTGACCTTGACGTCACCCACTATGGAGAGATGACCCTAGTGTTGCTAGAGGGAGTAGCCTCTAGAAGTCCACATGGGAGTGTCATGTGTGACATACATTATACAAATCATACTCCTTTGTGATTTAGTTTAGTTGATATATGAGGACATTTATCCAAGAGGGATAAGTGGGTTTGGGATTATATCCCAACATCCCTTGTGGATCACACATGAGGACACATCAATGTAGTTGACCTTGACGTCACACACTATGGGGAGTTGAACCTAGTGTTTCTAGAGGGAGTAGCCTCTATAAGTCCATGTGGGACTGCCATGTTTGACAAAACTTTTTCTATAATGACCCTAACTATAAGCATCGGGTGTTATGAGGAAAATATCTCTATGGAAAGGGGTAAACCACAATAGACAGAATGACGCACATAAATAAAATCTAATCCCAAGTATGCTATATAAATGAAATGATAACAAGATGAGGCTAAGAGCTTAAATCGTCTGGACGTTCGATGAAGACCATTGTTGAGCATGCAAACCAAAGCTTTATACCTGCATCTTGTCCTCAACAACCAATATATGCAAGCATATGGCGATAATATATAATGTTAGAATATCGATTAGCATAATCCATTAACATACATGAAAAATACGCCCATGGAATAATAATTCAAATATTTTCAAGATATCAATTAGACGCAAAGAGTGTATTTCTATTAAAATAATCAACAGAAGTACATAGGTGACAAATTTCTGTAATAACACATATCGGAAATGAGAAAAAAAATCCCTCCAGCTAGGACTTGTTGTATTATTGAGCGTNGGGGGGGGCGTGTGAATCAGTAATGAGAAATTATACCAATTATTAATCCTTTAAACTTATTGTATATTCTTTTACTTATTCAACCATGTTCATTTGTCCATCATCAATATCTTACTATATCATAAGCTTTAACATTCATCAGTGCATAATAAACAATAACAAAGACATCCACACAATGCACAATAAAACAATATTTACGTGGAAACCTAATGCGAGAGAAAACCACATAATTCTTTTCTTATATGTCAAGAATTACATTCAAGGAAGCACCAACTTCCATTTCTCCAGCTAAAACTGGAAGAAGGCTCCGATCCCCTAGTTTCTCAAGCTACAACCTAAGGGAAGCTCCAACTCCCCAATTCTTTGGCTACAACTAGAAGGAGGCTACAACCCCCTATGTTCTTTGTCTAAAACCACCTATCCTTGCCCCATCCAACCACCCTGAAATATAAGTAGAATGATGGAACCATTGTCACACTGTCACTGTGAGATATACTGCTGTAAACCTGTACCAATATGTGCCACTGACCTGTAATCAACTTGTTCCATTGTCCTGTAACCAACTTGTACATGTGACTTTCTTGTACCAACAAAACTAAATACACCAACAACATGTACCAATACTCTCCTCAACATATAAGATCTAATAACATAGATCTCATACCCAAAATCACAATAATATCACTCAAACTATGTGCAAACAATGTGTATCAATGATGTACATCAACCATGTACATCAACACTATACAAATATAACCAACAACATGTACCAATCATGTATCAACAACAAAACAAACTATGCCTCAACAAGATGTATCAATATCACTATGTACTTCAAGTATGTATCTCATCCATGTACCCAATCATATACCTCTACCATATACCAATAACATACACCAAGATAACCAAAAAAATAACTCTAGCAATGCACCACACTCTCCATAAATCAAATACCATAAATCCTCATATCAACCATGTTCCAAAAAATCACTGTTATACAACCTCTACTTGTACCAATAACTTCAACAACATACCTTAACCAAAAACCCTCAAACATGAACCAATACTAAACATTAGTAGATCTACCTCAGATCAACTCTACAACAAGCCTTAAAATTCCAAGAGGGAATCCAATAGATTTACAAGGAAAACCCTCCACCAGATTCATAGATTCAACACTACACATATGAAAACCATACATTTTTCTTCTTGTAGCATTTTGTTTCCGTGATTTTCTTGCCGCGATTCTGCTGTCGCAAATTTTCTTCCGTGATTTTTCTAGCATGATTTTTCTGTCGAAAATTTTATTTCATGGTTTTTCTACTGTAATTTTTCCACCGCACTTTTTCTGTCACGATTTTCCTGTCACGATTTTTCTGTCGCACTTTTTCTTCCGCACTTTTCCTGTCGCTATTTTCCTGTCGTGATTTTTCTGCGGCACTTTTTTTGTCGCACTTTTTCTACCGCGATTTTTCTGCTGCACTTTCTCTGCCACATTTTTTCTACCATGATTTTTTTACCGCACTTTTTCTCTATCAATAATAGCTGCCCAAATAACCTTTCACAAAATAGATATTCAATGATAGTCAATAGGTGCTAATGGGAGCGCCTTTCTCTCTTGTTTATGCTTCCATGTAGCTTCCTCAAGGGGTTACCTTGTAACCAACTTAATCCACTTTCCTTCTTTTAGGGCTAACCCACTTCTAACCTTTTGTCCACTTAACTTAATCACTTTGTCCACTTAACTTAACCACTTTCCACAAATAGTAAGTTCTCCACTCCTAGTTGCAAATAAATTTATTATTTAATTAATTTCTTTTGCAACCACTTTGACTTATTGATAAATAGTAAACTCACCACTTCTTGTTGCAACCACTTTATTATTTAAATAATTTCTCTTTGCAACCACTTTGACTACATTATTATTTAAATAATTTATCTTTACTCACAACTTCTTGTTGCAACTAACTTTTCTATAATTTGTCAATTCATAACTGCTTTTCCCTTAACTAAATTCTTGTTGCAACCACTTTTTAATTTAATTTATTTCATGGTCAACCACTTTGACTATTCAATCTTCTCATCACAACTACTTTACCATAATTACCAAACTCACAACTTCTTGTTGCAAATAATTTATTTTTAATTATTTTCTTAATGCAACAACAATACCCATGATTAACTCTTAGTTACCATCAATTTGGATAGTACACTTCTTCTAGGAGATTCTAGAATAATTGACTTCTTTGACCTTCTAGAAGCTTCTAGATAACTCATGAGGGTTCTCCAACTTCATATGGACATAGCTATCTAATCGTGAGGAGTTATGTAACATTCCACATATCACTGGAAATGGCATGACATATACTATCCATATAGAATAGTCGTACCTATAAATTCACTGATCTTTGGGCCTTTATACCTCAAACAGACTCGGGTCCCTTACCCATGTTTTTGTGCTACCAGAATTCACTACCAAACTTCTCCAAGGGTTGAAATCAATCACTAAGGGTTGACATCAATCTACAATATCACTCTCCAAGGGTTGACATAAATGAAAACCAATAGTCGAGACCAACTGTCCATCAACCTAAGGAAACTATCTGTGAATCTCCCCATTTGGCATTGATGGAAACACCAACATTGATGGAAACACTTAGTCATGATAAAATTCATTCTTATACTCCTAATCAATGTTTCTATCTCTCCCCCTTTGACATCAATAACAAAGGTTAGCTCCCTTTGGGGATTCTCCCCCTGACGAAACTCTCCTTGGGGATACTCCCCATGTCTAAATGCCTTTGATCTTTCTCTATGTTTTTGAGCATATAATTACTCTCTCTCCCTTCATATGAATAATATCTCCTCCTTTGACAAAGGGTATCACTATGATACAACACTAATGTCATATCACTCATTATTCTGTTGTGAAAATCGCCCCTCCTGGAAATATGCCTCTATGCTTTCTCTCCAAGCATCTAACTCTCTATCCTGCATCTGATGAATGTCTTCCCTTGTAATCATACCTCTATTCTTACCTCTCTGTCTGACAACTTCTCTGAATGATATTTCTACCTATCTTTTTGGTTTTGTTTCTCTCTCTTGACTTCTCTGCAAGATGTTATGTAGAAAAATATAAGTCTTCTTGTACATGATTCTTTTTGGAGTTATTGTTCATTGGTGCTTCCTTGTGTAATCAAATGACATATATGAAAATCATTCAAGAATAAGCATTCAAATATTCCTGTGTAATTATCATCCATTATGATAATGTTCCTTTGTCTCTGAACCAATCTATGAATCCATGCTCTCGTCCACTGTCATATCTCTATCCAAACCTACTAAGTGTCCTTACGAATCAATCTATGTCTATATTGTCCAAGAGTCTGCTACACAACTTTCCATAATGATGACCCATTTGTCATTGTACTATCATGAAGTCTTCACTACTACAACTTATTAATTTATCATACTATACTTTTTCTAACTGACTTCTCTGAATATGTCTACTCAAACTTTGCAAGCTTCTCGAAGGATGGTTCTCTGGTCTGTCTCAGCTACCACATAGACTCCCCCTGTTTAATATTCATATTAATTGGGAGTCTCTAAGTCGGATGGCTCAGAACAATTCCTACTCTGATACGAAGTCATCATCATCTTCATTGGTAGATTCATCATCTCTCTGAACTATGTCTTCTTTATTTATGTCTGTGGATTCATCTTTCACTACAATACCTAAAAGTACAATCTCTTGAACATGTTCCTTATTTACACGACCTCCTTTTCTTTCATTTATTTTCCAAACCTTTCTGTATCTGACATCTTCCTTTTTCTTTGTATATTTGTCTTCATCTCGTTTTATTGCCAATCTTGCAATCTCTAAGACCTGGTCTTTGTTCACATGTTCTTCATGTTTCTGATCTATACTTTCTTATATATGATATCAGTGTTCTCTTTCATGGAAGTATCGATCATTATTATATAATCATGAGCTATGTGTCCATAGTTATGACATTTGTAACATTCAATGTTATGTGGGGCCACATAAGAATTTCTTTCTTGAACATTTCTTTTATAATCCCTGCAATATCCAACCTTATGTCCAAAGTTAGTACAATAAAAATAATGACCATAAAATAAATTTACATACCTTGGAGTGAATGATATTCTTTTTGGTGTATTCCTTCTGAATTTATGCCTTGATTGATCATGATCATGATTGAAGGTTCTTTGTGGTTTGAACAAGGATGGTCTTCTTGAATATGTATCTTTATTAGTTTTCTTGGATTCTAGTTGACCATGATTCCTTCCTTTGAGTACTTCTTCATAACTCTTGCTCTTTTCTTCATTCTTCATTTCTAGCAACCTAGAGTGCTTCTCTTCATTGTCTACTGCTGATGTAAATGTTTCTATCTCTTCAACATTCTTGTTGAGCTTGATGAATTTCACTTTTAGTGTGAAAAATTCTTATTCAAGCTTCTCAACTTCTTCTTCTTTCTTAATTATCTAAGACTTCATGACTTCTTATGTTCTCTTTGCTTCTTCAAGTTGGATTTTCAATGTTATTATTTCTTCTTTGATTCTTCTCTCTTCTTGACCAAATTCTTCCTAAAGCTGGTTTAAGTCATCGGTTCTTTCCTTGAGATGATCTGTCAGTATATTTTCTCTCTTTTCTACTTATTCCTTTTGTGTTGCTATGTTGGCTTCCAAAAACTACTTCAGGCTCTTGAAAATTTCTTCAATTTATTTGGCTTATTTCAATTGATCATGTAGACCTATAATAATATGATGTAATTCTTCTGATGTTTGAAGAATTTTCTTTAGCTTAATCAATTCTCCCTTGAGGAGTTGGTTTTCCTTCTTTTCTTGGATTAATTGAGTGAAATCATAGTTAAACTCTACCTCAATATCCACTTCAGTCTTTTCTTCTTCTGAGTCAGTTTGACATGATGAACATCTTTCTTCTTGTTCTGTAACTGCATCTTCTTTGGCATTATCTAACTCTATAATGGGAGAAAAATAGATATTATGTAGCTTATCCCAAAGTTCATTAGTTGATGAACACTATCTCACTTTGTCCTTTATTGAATCAGGTAATCCTTCCAAGATAAAATCCAATGCTATTTTGTTGTTCCTTTTCAATTCCTTTTTGGATGCAATTTTTGGTTTCTTTGTAGCATTGTATCCTGTAACAACTGAGTTACAAACATCATACCCTTATGCCTGTAAAAATGTTTTCATTCTATTGCTCCACATCTCATACTTCAGACTAGTCTGACCATCAAACCGTGGTATTCCATTTCTATA
>SNQJ01S0149238.1:20666-35260 GCA_010110895.2 Picea sitchensis
TGGAGGCACTTGTTAGTAGTATTGTTGATACATGGTTTATGGATGATGTAGCATACTTGTATTAGTATATTATTAGAAGCACATATTGATCTTGGTGATGATTATGAGTTGTTGTGTTATCCTTGGTTGATGCACATCTTTGAGAGTTTTCTTGGTGATTGATATTGGTGAGTAGATCTTATTTGGTTGATAATATTGATGAGACAGGTTGTTGTGATAGGTTGTTTGGATAGGTTGTTGTGACAGTTTATTCATACAAGATTGGTGCATGGTTGATGCACTTGTTTATGGTACAGGTTGATTACAGGTTGATGCATGGTTTAGGTTATTGGTGCAGATTGATTGGTACAGGTTTACAGTAGTATATCTCACAATGATAGTGTGACAGTGGTTACATAATTCTACTTATACGTCAAGGTGGTTGGACGGGGCAAGGACAGGTGGTTGTAGCCACCTTCCGGTTGTATCCAGAGAACATAGGGGGTTGTAGCCTCCTTCTGGTTGTAGCTAGAGAATTAGGGAGTTGGATCTTCCCTCAGGTTGTAGCCTGAGAAACTAGGGGGGTGGAGCCTCCTTCCAGTTGTAGCTGGAAAACAAAGGAAGTTGGTGCTTCAAATTAATGTAATTCTTAAATACATATAAGAAAAAGTATTACGTGGTTTTATCTCATTTTGGGTTTCCATGTAAAAACACTGGTGTACTATGTGTGTGTATGATTGCTCATTTGTTCATTGTTTATTTACTCTGCAAATATTGGATGATAATGCTCCATTGATATAACACTTGCTTATTGTGGTTAAAAAGGATTGAATTGCTCTATTACTGATTCACTCCCCCTCTCAACAATCCAACAATTTGTTGGTCGTGTTCCACCTACACATGTGGAAACCATCCAACAATTTCAAAGGACAACATATAGGTATTTAAAAGGTATCTCACCCTCCACAATTTTAAGCCACCTAAACACGTGGCCCTTTCTTAGTGATTATGGAGTTTCAAGTGTGGTTTCCAAACTCACTCTTTAGGGCTCCACAAATCGCTTACTACCATTTCCAAAAACCACTTATATATTATCGCATGACCAATATCAATGATCCAAATCTTTTGCAAAGGACAAAGAATTCGAAATTTAGTATTCCCTACAACCTCTGCCATGCTAAATCACTCATCCAAATGGCACCTTCCTAGCAATTATGGATCTCAAACTTTGGTTTCCAAAATCACCGATTGGGGCTCCACAAGAAAACATACTTCTTGTCCAATATGAATTTTCTCCAAAACTTCTCTTACACTTACACCATAAAAATATTTTCCAACTATACCCTCAGTTTGACCTATCATGGCTCTACCAAGTTGGTTGATCGGGTCACAGTTACCTTGGAGAATTAATCCCCAAAATTACCTAATTCCAATGCTTATCCTTTGGCTACATCCTTACCAATTTCATCGCTATAATCATTGTGAATTTCCACCAAGACCTTCCTAAATCAACCTCCAATCCATTATATTTCTCTCCAAACTGATTTACAACTATATTATTGACAAATTTGACTCCAATAGTGGCCATTTAAGTTCTGAATTTCTCAAATCCACCCCCTTTTCTCCACAAAGATTAATTCTTCAATTTATGATTATAACCAATAATGCTTCCATACTCATCAAATATGCTCCATCAAGAACACCATTTGGGCATTTCAAATCCATGAATTTCCCCATAATGACATCATACACTTCTTCAATATCAAATTCCCAAACATGTGGCTTGCAAACTTGTTTTTTCCCATTTTGATTATGGTATTTTATCAAACACTTGGTAGGTAGGTTGTAAATTATCCCCATACAGTCTAATTCTAGCCCATATAGCCAAGGTGTTATAAGTAGTAACTATAATACCATATTGTAACATACCATACCACCTCTATATAGCAATTGAGCTAACAAGATACCCAAAAACAATCCATTTAAAACATAGATGTACTCTAATGTAGAATTATAATATTTGTAAGAAAACAATTCCATATAAATGTGACTCCATAAATAAGAATGTAAGCTTCTAGTGTAATTCATTTTAGACAAAATAGCTTAGATTCATTTAAGAGAAACGAAACTATAAATCAATTAGTAATCCATACATAAGAATAACAACAATTTTTGTATATTCATAAACAACCAAAGAATACTTGTATTTTTTGGAAGTTATCCACCAACTGGCTACAAATGAAGAACATTTCGCCCAACCATAGTCTCTCTATCACACATAAGCTCTCTGTAAAAAATACTACCCCCAATATGTGACTATAAATCCACAAGGGATAAATCCTACCTATTATTTGCAATATCTCACTCTTGACCTAAATTCCCAGAATTCATATGTAAATAAAACTAGAACTATAGTCATTTCAATCAACTATCCCTTCTTCCCCCTCATCCTACACCACACTAGGAATTATATCCCATTCTCTGCTAAATATTTATTTTGGATATCCCACATCCCTCTAGGGCTCTAGCATAGGCTAGCCGAGGAATATCTATTGCTGAGATTTAAGGATTTTCGAATATAAACTGAATTCCTCTTTATCTTATCCATCACCGATATCACACATGGTTTTCAGAAAGTTTCATGGAAACAATTCCTCATAATTTCATGGAAAAAATACTATGGCAGTCCAAAATTACAGAATAAAACTAAAGGAATAATAATGAATGGGAATGAACTTGCATGCCCAAAATCACAAATTATATTTACATGTAAAGGAGATACCATGTGCCCTAATAAGAAGTCCATGCATCTTCCTTTTGGGAACTAATATCATGCTTTATGAATAATTAAATAAACATTGGCAATGGTTAGGGAACTTAGGATATGAATGTCTAGCAATATAATATCATCATTTCCACTTAACTCTCAAATCCCTCTTTCTTTCCACTCTAGTGGACTCATAGCCCCATTTTTCCCTTATTCATTTGCAACTTTAGTGGTATTTATATTATAGTTCAATGTACATATTTACAAAACTAAATATGTGTGTCTTATAGTCATTTTATCATTACATACACATTCATAATCTAAGGACCTATTAACCCCTAGATTTTCACCCTTGAAAAGATTGAGGGTTAAGAGTGAGCATGTACTATTTTGGCTGGCAGTCTGTGATTCTCCCAGAGTTTAGTACTTATGACTAGCAGAGTTTGGCTCCCACATAAGATAGGTATATCATCAGTACATGATTGTTTGGTTCAGAGTTAGAGTTGACTTAGTTTCCATGCATATTTGAGAGAGATGTATACATGCAATAGACGGTGTTAATTTTTAGGAGACACAGTTTGAGTGGGTCTCTTGACAATATAGAGAAATTATGAGCATAAAATATGATTCCTTGCATGATTCTAGGCTCGATGACACTTTTCTAGGTAACGTGCAAAAACTTTCTATTTTTAGCAGGTTTTGCTCCAGGCCCCGGATTCAGATTCTGAGCATGTAGTATTGATCCTTGAGACATTCAAATTCTTTTGGATCTCTTCTGGGATGATGTGGCATAATTTACTATTTTTATCATGTTCAGCACTAGGGCTTGCATGTCAGTTATGATCGCACATTCAGATCCCTTGCAGAAAGACGAGATGAATGAGTATAAATTCAAGGGAATTCAGACGACTTTCTATTTTTAGCAATGTCTATTTTTAGAAAATGACATGTGCCAGTGTTCTCCTGGTCATATTGGATGATGTGGACAGTTTCCTAAAATTTAGGAGCTGGATTCTACTTTTAGAAATGTCTATAATTAGAAGGTATAGTCATCATCCATGCAGTCCCAACTGGCACCCCCAGATTCTGACATGTGGTAGATTATCAGAGTGATGTGGCATCTACGTGGCATCATTTGACCAAGGGCACATAAGATGAGGTGGCACTTCCATGGAGAAATTTTATCCAATTAGGCTAACTTTTCCTGTTAATTCTTCTTCACCTGCCATAAAACCACTTTCCATACAATCCCTAAACCATTTTTCCCTATACCTATTAACCCTATAACCCTATATTATCCTAATCCTAAACCCACTTCCCCTTTCCACTTTACCCTCACCCACCTTTATCCTAACCCATTCATTTAACCCCTTTAATTAATTAATTACTCTTTTTATCATAACCCCCTCCTCTCATATGTAACACTCATTTTTCCTAACTCTAACCCACTTTCTAGACCCACTCACTATCCCCACCATTATNCCCACCTTTATCCTAACCCATTCATTTAACCCCTTTAATTAATTAATTACTCTTTTTATCATAACCCCCTCCTCTCATATGTAACACTCATTTTTCCTAACTCTAACCCACTTTCTAGACCCACTCACTATCCCCACCATTATTAGTCCCTGTCGAAGGCATAGAGGGACTATAGCGATTGATAATTCGTTGACTTCATATTACTTTGTCCTTTGACTAAAAATATTTGCATAATCTCTATTGTTAGAACTAGAGAACTAAAACCATTGATTTGTATATAATAAAAAATACCATATATGTCATGATCTTATTGGATAACAGATTGGAGGTCTTATTTCCAGCTTTTCTATTCCCAATGTTTTATATGTTAGCATATCCAAAGTTTTTGATCATCTACGATCATTCTAAATTTTCACTATTTTTATTAAAATGTTTAGATATCCAAAGTTTTGAGCATCGAGAGTCAGTTTTTTATTAGTTGACTTCATATTAGTTTGTCCTTTGACTAATTTTTTTTTTGCATAGTTTCTATTGTTCGAACTATTGTTATTATTATTACTATTTTTTTTTATTGTTATTATTTTATATTATTATAAAATAATATAATAATTTTTTTGTGTACATAACAAATATGCCACACTGCATTCTTTCTTAAATATTTACACAGTGTGAGGCCCTTCGACAGTCCTGACAGACTTAAATGTTTACCTAACAGGCCTCACAACCTTAAATGTTTACTTAACAGGCCTGTTACAATACATTTTCCTCGGATTTATTTTATACAATGTTGTTTGCAATGAATATGAGCAATATTATTCTTCAGCAACATTACTGGTTCATTGGTTGATGCTTGCTCGTTGCTTGTTCACTGGTTTCTTGATTGCATGTTGTTGTTGCTCTTGTTTGCATGTTTCTCTTGTTGCAATTTGCATGCTTGGGATTCTGCAACCGCGATTGGAACTACGCTTCTTTCATTCCCCATTGACGGGTGGGTTTTGGTGCCATGTTTACCTTCCTATTCATTGTTTGTTGTTTGCTATTTCTAGTTTGCAGGTGAAAATTTTCAATATTGGAGATGCCTGAGTCAAAATCCTCTTGCAGAACATCTTTGTATGTGAGGAGAAATTTCGATTTCCTTTTTTATATGTCATTGTGGCTGCTATGGAGATGGGTTCTATTTCGAACACTGGCATTCAAGAATAAGACCAAGACATCATTACAATCTTGTTTCTCTGGTCATAGTAGTCACATACAAAGATGTTATGCAAGAGGATTTTGATCACTCCCAGTATTGAAAATTATTACTTGCAAACAGGAAAAAAAAACAAACAACAAATAGGGATGCAACCATGGCAGTGAAACTTACCCGTGAATGGGAAAAGACAGAAGTGTAGTTCCAATTATGAATGCAGAATTCCAACCATACAAACTACAACTTTATTAAATGTTTACATAGTGGGAGGCCTTTGGATAGTCATCACATCCTTAAATGTTTACCTGACAGGCCTCACAACCTAAAATGTTTGCTTAACAGGCGTGTTACAATACATTTTCCTTCAATTTTTTGATACAATATTGTCTGTAATGAATTTGGCCAATATTTTTCTTCACTGACATTCCTGGTTGACTGGTTGATGCTTGCTGCTTGGTTCGTTGGATGTTGCTTATTGTTGTTTGATTCAACTTTGCAGAGTTGAGGTCATGCAACTACAGTTGGGCCTATTGGTACTTGTTCACTGGTTTGTTGTTTGTTTCTTTCTCTTGTTTGCTTCAACTTTGCAAGGTTGGGGTAGAGGGACTATAGTGATTGATAATTCGTTGAATTCATATTAGTTTGTCCTTTGACTAAAAATATTTGCATAATCTCTATTGTTGGAACTAGAGAACTAAAAACATTGATTTGTATATAATAAAAAATACCATATATGTCATGATCTGATTGGATAACAGATTGGAGGTCTTATTGCCAGCTTCGTTATTCCCAATGTTTTACATGTTAGCATATCCAAAGTTTTTTATCATCTACGGTCTTTTTGAATTTTTTATATTTTTATTAAAATGTTTAGATATCCAAAGTTTTGAGCATCGAGAATCAATTTTTTATTAGTTGATTTCATATTAGTTTGTCCTTTGACTATATTTTTTTTTGCATAGTCTCTATTGTTTGAACTCTTGTTATTATTATTACTATTTTTTATTGTTATTATTTTATATTATTATAGAATAATATAATAATTATTTTGTGTACGTAACAGACTTGCCACACTGCATTCTTTCTTAAATGTTTACACAGTGTGAGGCCCTTCGGTGGTCCTAACAGACTTAAATGTTTACCTAACAGGCCTCAAAGCCTTAAATGTTTACTTAACAGGCCTCTTACAATACATTTTCCTCCGATTTTTTTATACAATGTTGTTTGCAATGAATATGGGCAATATTGTTCTTCAGCGGCATTACTAGTTCATTGGTTGATGCTTGCTCGTTGCTTGTTCATTGGTTTCTTGTTTTCCTGTTGTTGTTGCTCTTTTTTTCCTGTTGCTTTTGTTGTAGTTTGCACGCTTGAAATTCCACACCCACGATTGGAACTGTGTTTCTGTCGTTCTCCATTGACGGGTGGGTTTTGGTGCCATGTTTACCTTCCTATTCATTGTTTTTTGTTTGTTATTTCCAGTTTGCAAGTGAAAATTTTCAATACTGGAGATGCCTAAGTCAAAATCCTCTTGCAGAACATCTTTGTATGTGAGGAGAAATTTCGATTTCCTTTTTATATGTCATTGTGGCTACGATGGAGGTGGGTTTTGTGTCGAACATTAGTGTATAGGAACAAGACCAAGACATCATTACAGTCTTGTTTCTCTGGTCATAGTAGTCACATACAAAGATGTTCTGGAAGATGATTTTGATCACACCCAGTATTGAAAATTCTTACTTGCAAACTGGAAAAAAAAAACAAACAATGATTAGGGATGCAACCATGGTAGTGAAACTTACTCATGAATGGGGAACGACAGAAGCGCAGTTCCAATTGCATATGCAGAATGCCAATCGTGCAAATTGCAACTTTCTTAAATGTTTAGACAGGGGGAGGCCTTTGGACGATCCTCACATCCTTAAATGTTTACCTGATAAGCATCAGAGCTTGAAATGTTTTCTTAATAGGTGTGTTACAATACATTTTCCACTGATTTTTCAATACAATCTTGTCTGCAATGAATTTGGCCAATATTGTTCTTCACCGACATTCTTGGTTGAATGGTTGATGCTTTCTCGTTGGTTCGTTGTATGTTGCTTATTGTTGTTTGATTCAACTTTGTAGATTTGAGGTCCTCCAGCTGCAGTTGGGCCTCTTGGTACTTGTTCACTGGTTTGTTGTTTTTTGCTTGCTCTTGTTTGATTCAACTTTGCAAGGTTGGGGTAGAGGTACTATAGAGATCAATAATTCATTGACTTCATATTAGTTTGTCCTTTGACATAAAATATTTGCATAATCTCTATTGTTGGAACTAGAGAACTAAAAACATTGATTTGTATATAATAAAAAATACCATATATGTCATGATTTGATTGGATAACAGATTGGAGGTCTTATTGCCAGCTTCGTTATTCCCAATGTTTTATATGTTAGCATATCCAAAGTTTTTTATCATCTACAGTCTTTCTGAATTTTTACTATTTTTATTAAAATGTTTAGATATCCAAAGTTTTGAGCATCGAGAATCGGTTTTTTATTAGTTGCCTTCATATTAGTTTGTACTTTGACTAATTTTTTTTGGCATAGTCTCTATTGTTCGAACTATTGTTATTATTATTACTATTTTTTTTATTGTTATTATTTTATATTATTATAAAATAATATAATAATTATTTTGCATACATAACAGACCTACCACACTGCATTCTTTCTTAAATGTTTACATTGCGTGAGGCCCTTTGGCAGTCATGAAAGACTTAAATGTTACCTAACAGGCCTCACAACCTTAAATGTGTACTTAACAAGCCCGTTACAATACATTTTCCTCCAATTTTTTTTATACAATGTTGTCTGCAGTGAATATGGGCAATATTTTTCTTCAACGACATTACTAGTTCATTGGTTGATGCTTGATCATTGCTTGTTCACTGGTTTCTTTTTTTCCTGTTGTTGTTTCTCTTGTTTTCGTGTTTATCTTGTTGTAGTCTGCACGCTTTGGATTCTGCAACCGCGATTGGAACTACGTTTTTGTCATTCCCCATTAACGGGTGGGTTTTGGTGCCATGTTTACCTTCCTACTCCTTTTTTGTTTCTTTCTATTTCCAGTTTGCAAGTTAAAAATTTCAATATTGGAGATGCCTGAGTCAAAATCCTCTTGCAGAACATCTTTGTATGTGAGGAGAAATTTTGATTTCCTTTTTTGTATGTCACTGTGGCTGCGATGGAGGTGGGTTCTATGTTGAACATTGGCATTCAGGAACAAGACCAAGACAACATTACAGTCTTGTTTCTTTGGTCGTATTAGTCACATACGAAGATGTTCTGCAAGAGGATTTTGATCACTCCCAGTATTGGAAATTCTTACTTGCAAACTGGAAAAAAAAAAAAAAAACAACGAATAGGGATGAAACCATGGCAGTGAAACTTACCCGTGAATGGGGAGCGATCGAATCCCAGTTCCAATTGTGAATGAAGAATTCCAACTGTACAAACTGCAACTTTCTTAAATGTTTACATAGTGGGAGGCCTTTGGACAGTCCTCACATCCTTAAATGTTTACCTGAAAGGCCTCACAGCCTGAAATTTTTTCTTAACAGGCATGTTACAATACATTATCCTCTGATTTTTTGATACAATCTTGTCTACAATGAATTTGGCCAATATTTTTCTTCACCGGCATTCCTAGTTGACTGGTTGATGCTTGTTCGTTGGTTCGCTAGATGCTTCTTATTGTTGTTTGATTCAACTTTGCAAAGTTGAGGTCTTGCAGCTATAGTCGAGCCTCTTGGTACTTGTTCATTGGTTTGTTGTTTGTTGCTTAATCTTGTTTGCTTCAACTTTGCAAGGTTGGGGTCCTTCAACCGCAGTTGGACTTGTTGTTGCAGTTTGCAGGCCAGGGGCTATGATTCTGTCCTTCCCCATTCACCTGTGAGTCTCAGTGTTGTGGTTGCATTCCTACATTGCTTAAAAGGCCTGTTACAATACATTTTCCTCCTATTTATTTTTATACAATGTTGTCTGCAGTGAATATGGGAAATATTGTTCTTCAATAGTATTACTGGTTCACTGGTTGCTACTTGCTCATTGCTTGTTAACTGGTTTCTTGTTTTCTTATTTCTTTTACTCTTGTTTTCCTATTTCTCTTGTTGCATTTTGCACTCTTGGGATTATGCAACCGCGATTGGAACTGTGCTTCTATTGTTCCCCATTGATGGGTGGGTTTTGTTGCTATGTTTACCTTCCTATTCATTGTTTGATGTTTGCTATTTCCAGTTTTCAAGTGAAAATTTTCAATACTGGAGATGCCTGAGTCAAAATCCTCTTGCAGAACATCTTTGTATGTGAGGAGAAAATTCGATTTCCTTTTTTATATTTCATTGTGGTTGTGATGGAGGTGGGTTATGTGTTGAACATTGGCATTCAGGAAAAAGACGAAGACAACATTACAATCTTGTTTCTCTGGTCATAGTAGTCACATACAAAGATTTTATGCAAGAGGATTTTGATCACTCCCAATATTGAAAATTTTTACTTGCAAACTGGAAAAAACAAACAATGAATAGGGATGAAACCATGGCAGTGAAACTTACCCCTGAATGGGGAGAGACAGAAACGTAGTTCCAACTACGGATGAAAAATTCCAGTCGTTCAAAATACAACTTTATTAAATTTTTACACAATGGTAGGCCTTTGCATGGTCCTCACAGCCTTAAATTTTTACCTGACAGGCCTCATAGCCTGAAATGTTTGCTTGAAAGGCATTTTAAAATACATTTTCCTTCTATTTTTTAATACAATCTTGTCTGCAATGAATTTGGGCAATATTGTTGATGTTTGCTCATTGGTTCGCTGGATGCAGCTTATTCTTGTTTGATTCAACTTTGCAGAGTTGAGATATTGTATCTGCAGTTGGACCTCTTGGTACTTGTTCACTGGTTTGTTGTTTGTTTCTTTCTCTTGTTTGCTTCAACTTTGCAAGGTTGGGATCTTGCATCCGCAGTTGGACCTGTTGTTGCAGTTTGCATGCCAGGGGTTGCGCTTCTGTCCTTCCCCATTCACCACTGAGTCTCATTGTCATGGTTTCATTCATGTTCATTGGTTGTTGTTTGTTATTTCTAATTTGTAGGTAAGAATTTTCAATACTGGGAATGCCTGAGCCAAAATCCTCTTACATAACATTTTCATATGTGACTACTACGACCAGAGAAACAGGAGTGTGATGTTGTCTTGGTGTTGTTCTTGAAAGTCATTTTTCGCCAGAGATCCCACCTCTGTCGTAGCCATAGTGACATGGAAAAGGTTGACAAATCTATGACAAATGAATTCAGAAGAATACATGAAGAACATGAAAGAAATCATATTGATACTATGCAAATGATACGTTCACTTGGAAATACATTGCTTAATCTTCAACAAATCTTTGCTCAACAAACAATCGACGTTGCACTTTCCCTGCCCCCAGACTATGGTTCAAGGAAATGTGTCTTCACAAACACATCTCCACTTCAGAAACACAAATTGGAAGATGGTTTTATAGTTGGGCCACCAAAAATACTATTAAAATAAAATAATATGAAAAATGTTGAAATAGATATAAACAACATCTCTTTGGACTTGAACCAGAGTTTGTCGAGCTCCAACTATATTTCATAGTTGAGAATGTTTTTCCCATACTCAATGTGTTTCTATGGCTTCATAATTATGATACTAAGTGTTGTTGTGTGAGGGATAAATTTCTTATCTCCCTTTCTTTTTCCTCTTCTATACTTACCTGTTTTTCCCTTTTCTTCTTCCTCTCTACTATTCATTTTTAGTTCTATACTTAGTTGCATTTCTATGCTCACGGGTTCCTAGGGTGGCGAACTGAAAAATCCTCATCTCCATATATATCTTCACATCACAAGTCTGACCGAACGTCGTTCGCTTGCATACTTAACCAATTTTATGGTTGCAGGTTCGCGGATAGGCATTATCGAACTCTCATGCCCCGTGTTCAGGGTATACATCTTACACCCAAAACTTTGGTGATCTACAATTTGACCCTAGAATCCTCGAACTCACAAGCCTAACTCTACCTACGATGACTTTGTTTGACCAACCCGCCTTTCCATAATTAGTCGAGTCTTCAAAGTTTCGTGGGTTTACGGACTCCTAGGTTCACAAAATTTTGAAAGTATTTACGGTTTACGAACTCCCGGGTTCACTCCAGCCACCTTCTACCCTTCCCAATGCACATTAATTATGCTTTTACTAGTGAAAAATCACCAGGTAGGTTCATAAATATTGGCATTAATAAGAAGAAAGATCAAGGACATCTCCCATTAAAATGCATTAACATGCGAATATTATGGGATTTGATGATTTTTTTCTGTCCATCTGGAATTGGAAAAAATTGTTGGTTATTTTAGTTTTTTTAAGGCATCATCATAGTAAGAGTGAAATATTGTGCTACCCCACTGTCATCCACAAAGGTGTTGATGTCATGTCCCTCTCTAATACTGTGCATATATTGTAGGTTGTCATATTTGAGAATATGATTGCATATGGAAATGTTAACTCATATGTTATTACTTTATACTACCACCTTCTGCAAGAAATTTTGACGTATTCAAGTAATGATTTGGTTTCTGAAGATCACCTTTTACTACCACCTTCATGTAATGATTTTGTTTCATTATTTGGAAGAGACCTTGATGTAGTAGATATTCTAGAACTATTTCCACCGAATATCAATCTTGTTGTTGTTTCTCTTTCTTTGAATAAGGAGAATGCATTTATTTTGTTGCATTAGATACGATATTTGAAAAAAATGGAAGTTTCTCGATGCTTGAAGTATTGACTTTTCTGGTTCAAATAAATCGCCATGGCCTTGCCACAAGCATCTCTCGATTTGTTCATCGGGATCATAGGTCGATAAGCATAGAGTGCCTTCATGGTCATAGAGTGCTTCCATCCCTAGCTTGCATTTGCACAGGTGCTTTTATTGCTTCCTTGTTTCTTTTCCTGGTGGTGGATCCTTTTATCCCAACCAACATGATGGAAATAAACTAGCTCTAGGGAATTTGATCACTTCCGGGGATCTAAGTTGACTATATATTAATTTCGGTTAACCTAAAAAAAATTATGTGTGCAACCTAATGTTAGACATAGAAAATACAATTTCTTATTTTTTAAAATATAAAATAATGTATATTTTTAACACATGATTGTTCAAAATGTTTCAGGTGTTGTTTGGGATTCACGTCCTTCAAGGATGTTAATTAATTACACAATTAATATTTCTTGTTCCAATGCAAACGACCCGTCTTTGACTAAGGCAATCACATTAACACTACAATGTCGGATAATAAATTCCTGACATGAAACTAATGTCGAGGTCATCATCGTAGAGGACACCTAAACTCCAAAGATTTCTGGACTCACAACAACATTGTAATTGTCGTGACAAAGCAACACTAAATTTGATGTTATTTGCAGGTCTGACAACCCTGCAGTCTAAGTGATTTGACAATGACATGCCTTCTTATTCACCGCATTACCACCCTGTAGTCAATGGCATTGTTCCCATTGCCACCGCTAGTGTCAATGTCTGAGGATGAAGCTATCTAGAGCCTAGAGTCACCTCCAGTGTGGATGCCTGAAGCTGAAGCTACCTAGAGCCTGGGGTCATGACTTGATACACTTGACATTAGTACCAGTAGTGATCGAAAGTTGATTGTAAGTCGAGACGGTTACTACATTCATAGGTCACTCAAAAAACTTTGAGATAGAATTTGGTTGTTTGTCAAATTTGTTACAACTTTGAGATAGAAGATTCTGTAATTTTAGACTGTTGATTCAACCACTCATTCAGTTTCTCACCTTCGTGAGGATCAAAATTTATAATTTCCTTCTGAGTATATTCAAGAATGGAGTAATATCTATCGTCACTTCTGAATATTCCAGACCATTTTGTGATCCATGATATCTGCCACTCATATGACGAAAGATATATTCTGCTGTTATATGCAGCATTTGATAAACTTGCCAAATCTGTGTTGCTGGAAGAAGATATATGCTTCAAAAAAGGAGAAATTTGTAGGTGACTTGAACATCCCTTCCTATTTATAGAAATAAAACAAATAAATTAAACATACAAATCTTCAGGAAGGCCTTTCAACCAAACAAACAATCGAATATAGGGAGAATACCAGTCACAAGATACTTGAATTTTTTTTCTCAGCTTTTGTTGGCTAACATAATTTTTTTCCCCCAAAGCTGACGTCACATAAAACCACTCCCTCATATTTGAATTGAGCTGGAATCGCATCTCTAATTTGTCTCATATGTGGATGACCAGGAATATTACAAGGAAGGCACCTTAAACCCCAAGTTTTCGATGATAGAGGGAAATTAACATTTAGCAAAGTATGGAATGTTGAATAAAAAGATAATGCATGGAGGCCATATCTAGAAGAGACAAACTATTCAAGAAGTTGGGATAGATCTAGATGGCATCACCCATGAATTCCAAGACCCAAAATTGATAATCAACTCGTTGTTTTTAACCAAGAAAGCATTTGATGATCAAGTTGAAATCTATAAAAGACTTTATACAGGCTTGATTCTTGTACATATTTTCTTTTTTTGTTAGTGGCAACCCCAATCGCAGTCATTATGGAAAACACATTTATCGCAGTCATTATGGCAAACACATTTAAATTTCAAAGAATATGTGTTGAACTATTTCAAGACAGCTATTTTCGGAAATAATAACAGCTGTATTTTGAGGTTTTTATATGGTGTTCACCAATATCTAATATTGTTTTTTTTTTTTGTTTTTTTTTGTTTTTGTTTTTTTCTTCAAATTGACTCATTTGCCTGTACAGCTATTGATAGATGAATTCAACCTCTTTCTACAAGAATTTAAGATGCTCTTTGATCTGTAGTTAAACATGCATGACAAGCCTTTTTTTCCTCTGACCAGCGCTTCGATTTAAATAAAAGCTACTCAATTCACTCCCTACATTTTACATGGAAGAATAATTTGTGATAGGACATAGTTATGTGGCGCCCACCCTATACTTAAGAAAGAAATGGGTGGAATCATCCTTCTTTCATTCTTCAGGGCCCCGTAAATAGAATCAATTAATGACTCTATTTCAACATGGCAACTCAGGTGTTGATGTCATGTTC
>SNQJ01S0149239.1:0-21871 GCA_010110895.2 Picea sitchensis
AGATATAATAAATGGGTAATTAGATATAATAAATGTAAGAAGACTTCTTAGAAGGTTCTACTTCTAGAAGATTCCTTCTCTAGAATGTTTTGAGTTGATGGTAGCACTATATAAAGGTCTTCAAACAATGTAATGAGATATGAAAATAAATATTGTATTTGGAGCGGTAGCTCAATAGGAGGATTCCCCCTCGAAGAGGCAAGTGAATAGGAGAGGATCCCTTCCATAACATGATCCATTGTATGATGTTGCCCTACCTCAAGGGTTTGGTAATAATAAAGTGTGGTTTATTCTATATTGTTTTGTGGATCTATTGTGTAATCAATATTTGGTTCTTAACAGTGATTGTCACATCTTGAAGGCCTTATACATTGATTGTTGGACCTATTTTTGAGGACCCATCCACCTTTGAAGTTTTTTATTCATTACTTGTTGAGCTTTCTTCACCTTGGGGAGCCATGCACCCACATTGGAGGGGCCCCTAGGAGTCTTGTATTTCATTTTTTAGGGGAGATTGTTCCTTCACACATAATTTTGGAGATGACTTGGAGGGGTCGCCCCATATTGTAGGTTTTTTACTCATTATTATGGGGGACTTGTTACATTGATCCCCATATGTCCACTTGGAGGTCTTTACTTTCATGATTTGTGGAGATTGGATTGGTGATTCAACTTTGGAGGCCAATGTTGCACCTTGGACACTCATTATTCCTTGTCTTATGGGGATTTTCACTTTGATCATTATACATGTGGTTCGACCACTTTATTTTTATTTTTATCTTATACTAGTTAGTTGGAGGAAACTATGTTTCAATCCTCCATATCCTAAATCTAAATGTTATCATGAGATACTATTATTTTAATGTAAATAAAGGTGAGTATCACTCTATATAAAGAGATTTCCTTCCTGATTTGTACTCATGGTTAGATTTTTTCTACTCTCACTTCTTGGATATTAATTAACATATTTTTCTTGGAGAATATAGTTGTGCAAAGGTTTCTTTCCTCATGAATGATTGTTTTCAATATTTGAAGCTTCTATATCTTGGTCATATTGGGTGCATAAGGATTAACTATGAAATTCTCAATTCTTCTACAAGCCTTCAAGATTGATCCATTTGAGGGGTAAGTTTACCACTTGGAAGGAAGATGTTCTAGGTTTTATTCCTTCATTCTTCCTTTGTTTGTTTGGTGATTAGTTGGTGCCATTATTTGTTCTTCCTTATGGATCCCTACCAAATGTATCCACTAAAATTTTCAAGCCATAGTTGATCTTGTTGGTGAATTTTTTTTCGATTAAGGTTCCCTTCTTGTACACTTTGATATCCTTTTTTAATCTTGATTGGGTGAAGGATTGTTCTTATATTTGGTTCTAATATCCAAGTCCTAATCCTTAAATGAAATAAGAAATTCCCTAAGAGGCATTTATTCTTGATCTCATATTCCATTTGATTCACCTTGAATCCATTGCCCCTTGCTATATTTGGCATTGATATCTACTTCCTCCCTTCACCTATATTTAAAACCATAAAAACCCCAAAATTTCATTTTACTAAGGCCACTCTTATCTTCACCTTGTGCTTGATTACTTCATCTTAGTAATCATACTATAGATAACTCCCTTGAGCTAGATGAAAGACAACCTAAAGTGAAGAGGATAAGTTACTAAGGTGACAGTGGTGACTATCCTAATAGTTTCCCCTTGTGTTTTACCTTGTGGATAAGGAATTTTATGATTAAGTACAATTTCAATGGTAATAGTTTTGGCATCGTTGTTGGGGAATAACTCTATTCACCCATAAATTTGAAGACTATGCTTCATGATAGATTTGCAAGAGTGTTTTATTGAATATTTGCTTCTCACATGGAAACTCTCTGAAGGGACAAAGTCCTTGTCTCTTACATATTTTGAAGACATTATTGGATGTAGAGGTGAGCACATCCATCAACTTGAAGGATCTTGAATAAAATATCATCTTGGTGACTCTATCGTTGTATTGGTATAAGGTATGATCATTATTCAGCCCATATTTCATTTTCTTCCTCATACTGAAAACATAGAAGTAATAAAAAAAGGAATTTCATCCATGGTTGGGTAGCTCTTATGTAGATTTTGATTTTTCAAATATCCCAAGGTCTCCTCATGAGAAACTTGATGTAGATACAAGGGAAATTATAGGTTTTTATGGATATGATAATTCAGTCATACAACATATATTTTCTTTCATTGAATTCAGTTCAAACATTGACCTCTTTCATGAAGATGACTTTTTTTACATTAAGTCTTAAGGGAGATGCAGGGAGATGGTTTAAATGTCATGGAAAAGGAACAATATCATATTTTGTAGGGTATATTGAATCATTTTGAAAATGATGGAGCCCAAATGACCATGAGAAATGGTGGCCAATCATTGAAGGAATCACAAAATTTTATGATGAACAAAACTCTATTAAGGAAGATTCTAGCCCTCCTCTTGAAAATAATGAAGAAGTCAATGAAGAAGGTAATATAGAAATACAGTTTTCAACCTCAAATTAAAATTCCACCATTGATACCAGTAAAGAAATATGTGAATAAATCACTATCTTTCCCAATCCCATGATAAGTCCTACTACCATAAGAAATAATTAAGTGATATTATAGATTTCAGGGACAAATCACATAAAGTGACTAGCATGGGGAACTGATTTTTTATTTGGAGGTCATAAAAATTTCAAGTGAACGTGGAGGCCATGATATAGTCCTAAGAATCCCTAGTGATATCAGTATTCCCTCCTTGGCATGCGAAGAAGTGACAAATCAAGCCATCCTTAGGCTGAATATTGAGTAGTTCTCCATCGATATTCCATATTGTCTACAAGACCTATCATCCAATAGTACTGTTTTTTCCCTGGAAGTTAAAACACTTGATGATGGTATATAACAATCACATGGAAAAAATAATGTATGCTCCAAAATATATCTACCATTGTAGCTTGAAAACAATAGTCATTGATCTTGCCTTTTGCATTTTGAAGACCATCCTATTTATGTTGCCTATGATCACTATGAAAAATTGAAAAATAGACTTGGCCATGCTACATAATTGTCCAATGAACCAAGTGAAGAAGAGGTCCTCCTCTCTATCATTGTAGATACTCACCTTATAGGCATAACTTCATATCATCTTGAATATAGAGGGGGTTGTTTATTTGATAAAATTGATAGGTATTCATGTTTATAAATCAAACAAGAGGATGCTACTATGGCTATCGATAGTCATAATGTTCAATTAATTAAATAAATCTTAAATTCTCAACAAGAATATTGTTTCAAATATAACATCGATGACATACATGCTTAGGAAAATATGTACTATGAATTGTCATTTCGAGGCATTTTTTCCACTATTCAAAGGTATGAATGAAATGTTTCAAAAAATTCCCCTATTCTAGTTAAGGATAGTTCTCACATACTTGGAGGAAGCCTCATTTCCCAACAAAAATATCCAAAGATAAAGCTAACCCCTTGTCCCAATACATAGGAATTTGCTAGTAGTGATATCAATGGAAGAATCAGTAATATCGATGGAAATGAAAAAGAATTCTCTCATGACAATCTAGACAATAGATCCTTTCTATATACCCCCTCACTAACACCTTAGGAAACTTTTGTTATTACTAGCGAACAAAGCAATCACGAATCATGTATTATATGTTTAGACAACCTTTCGTTTTACAATACATATAAAATAAGCACATACATTTTACATGACATTAACATGGTGAAAGGGGGAAAAAGGACTCTACTTCATGTTTTAGAGATGTTGGATGATGATATAAGGAATCACCACCGTGATTTCAATCTTATAGACTTTGATGGCATAGGCCTAGAATTATTGCTTGATTTGGAAGAACCCTCACTCTCCAAGTCTTCTAGTCCAAATCATCTACATTGTTGGTTGTGGATTGCGATTATATTCATGACTTAGAGGTATTAGTTCAACTGTGTTTGGATCACAATTCTTGTCTGGGGTGTGTGTGGGGTATTTCCCCCCACTATTGTTTCTATGGGGACTAAGGGGACAATCCCATGAAGATAATGTTTTTGAAAAATGCCTTGTAAAATATTTTAATTTTGTAGTCAATCTAGATCATCCATTATTAGGTCATGTATATGACAGTAGAAGTTATGTTGGTACCATTTTTCCCTATATGGAAACCCTCTTTTTAAGAGGTAATTGTATTACGGTTGTGTATGGTGAGAGAGAGCATTGTGACTAAGAGAGGATACTATGAGAGAGTGAAGAGGAGGTTGCAACAAATGTTTTGTAGGTGTTATACCTTCATTTTGTTCGATTGAATAAAGGAAGGAATATGATTCTCTATGGACATAGCCCATATCAAGTGAACCACATATATTGATGTCTCTCTTGTATTGTGTTCTTCTGTGTTTTATTTCCACATTCATTTTTATTTGTTTTATTTTTTTATTTATACACGATATTATTCCTAACATACTCACTGCTACTAATCAATTCATTAGAAATATATGGCACTAGATAAGTAGAGGTGATTGAGCTCCCAAAAAGTTTGAGTAAAAAAAAGAAACAATTGTATAGTTGATGGGTGAAAAGAGGAAAAAATAAGGGTGAAATGTCTACTTGATTTATAAAAAAAGAAACAATTGTATAGTTGATGGGAAACAGGAGGAAAAAATGTGGAAAAAATGTCTTCTTAAAAATCAAGTTTTCCTAAAAATTCAAGGAAACCATCCTATTTTGGTGCCCATATTCCAAAATTATTCATCTCGTGTTGCTAGAAATTCGGTATGTATTCACAGATAAAATCCAATCTATGTGTAGTAGTATTGTGAGTATTGTATATGTTTTGGGTGATCACCATGTCAATTTTCACATGCAGCTCTATGTGAATAATTTTAGATCTGGAAATTTATTCCTAGTGATCTAACAATACAACCCTAGTTGTTATAATTGAACAACTTTACACTGAAATTATTGACTGAATACATATGATGTGGAAACAAAAAGATCAG
This sequence comes from Picea sitchensis, assembly GCA_010110895.2. Classification (NCBI taxonomy): domain Eukaryota; kingdom Viridiplantae; phylum Streptophyta; class Pinopsida; order Pinales; family Pinaceae; genus Picea; species Picea sitchensis. The sequence continues at coordinate 5,036 of SNQJ01S0149239.1, forward strand.
ATATGAATCATCAATACACAAGAGACACAAGAATTATGTTCTGTAACTTTATCCAATCCTTCAAATCCAAGGGAAAAATCAGTCCTCTCAATGTCACCAAAACTGAGGACAAAACAGGTCCTCTCAGCTAATACAATGTCGCCAAATCTAAGAATAACCTTATCCTCCAATAACCATACAAATCATAAAACCAAACCTCAACAATATTCTAGAAATATCCTCCGCCCACGAATCTAGAGTAGACCACTTGTACGACCTACTGAAAGAACCTATCATCGTGTAGGGATTTGTACCCGCCCAGAAAAAATATGTATGTGATTCACTTTACTGGAAAACCATGTACATACATGGTTTTCTCTATTGCAAACAATGTATACCTTATACATGGTTTTTCCTTCTGCAACCCATGTATATACGCACTTCATCCCTCTAAAAACCATGTATGAGTACATAAAACTTGTACGGACACCTTCATACACTTCGCTCTCTATGACCTACTTTCTCCTAGGCCAAATTCACCACCATGCAAAATTTCCCTTTTTTGAAATCACCAAGCCTTATCGCACAAGTACATAATAACTTATTCTAACTCCATTCTTCCCCTATGATAAAATGTTATAATGACCTCTCTCCTTTATATACAAGTCTTAGGGGTCAACTTAGAATCCCCTCCACAAGTCAACATCAAAATAGGCTTTCTTTGTGGGTGTGAAGCCCCAACATAAGCCCACAAATCCCATCACCAAACCCATGAATCCCTAGCCTCATCCCAAGGCCAATTTCACTGAAATGTAAGGATAATCTGGTGCCAACGAAGATTCCCACATGCATGACACCTTGTCCTATGATGGGAATACCTCCCGAAGATACAAAAATCAACACTCCCTCTTAGCGAAGGAGGTATACCATACACCATCATCTAAATGTACCTATAGTACTATTAGTATTTCTATATCCCATACCATGTCTACTAACTCATGTATTCCAATCCTCTAGACAGTTTTCTCCCTATGTCACTGAAACATATCCTACTCTCAAGTCCACATGATTTTTTTCATCCTCGATCACTAATGAAAATTCTATTGTCTAATTTTCCTCACGAGATGCTCCCTATGTGACTAAAGCATATCCTACTCCCCACTCTTATTGGTTAGTTTCCTCCTCTATCACTGTGGAAAAACCTATTGAATCAACTATATCATCCATGGAATGCACACATCTCCTAGAATCCTCCTTTTCGTGAACCTCCTGTCTAGCCTCCTCAACCCATGACACATGTATGTTAGTCCTAAAAGATGCCTCTTTCCCACATGAACCTGATGGGGAACTCCCTCTGAATAGATGACTCTCCCTCTGATACCATTGAATCCGACTAATATTGGGCTCCATATGAGTCTGCATATTATCTATGATGTCTAAATCCCTTTGATTTTGAACAATCTCTAGATCCATTTGCTCCCTTGGAACTTGTTGACCACCTCTAAAATATAATCTCCTTTGAACAGTCCTGGGAGGTTTCTCCTCCCCTATGAATCTCGAGGGTTGTCTCCCTTTGAACTATGGTTCTCTCTGAGCTTGTGTAATCCACGAGGCCACCTTCTTCATCACTAGTGGAGCTCTCTGCTCCCTTTGAATCTGTGCTACTGGTGGGGCCAACATGTCAATTTTTACATGCAACTCTATGTGACTAATTTCATATATGAAAATTGCTTCCTAGTGATATAACAATACAACCCTATATGTTACCACTAAACAACTTTACACTGAAATTATTGAATGAAAACATATGGAGCAAAAACAACAAGATCATATATGAATCATCAATACACAAGAAACACAAGAATTATGTTCTATAACTTTATCCAATCCTTCAAATATCAGGACAAAACTATTCCTCTCAATGTCCCCAAAAATAAGGACAATAACAGTCCTCTCATCCAATAAAATGTCACCAAATTTGTTGACAACCTTGTCCTCCAATATCCATACAAATAAAAAAACCAAACCTCAACGATATTATGAAATTTATTCTACCCACGAATCAGATGTAGACCAATTATATGGGTTGATGATGTCACATATCAACCTGTATGGATATGTAGCTACCCTGAAAAAATATTCATGTGATTCACCTTACTGGAAACCTGCGTACATAAGTGGTTTTCTCTAATGCAAATAATGTATACCCTATACGTGGTTCGTCCTTCTATAACCCATGTATATACATGATTTTTCCCTCTACAAACCACATATGAGTACAAAAAACATGTACGAACACCTATGTACACTTCGCTCTCTATGAACTCCTTTTTCCTAGGTCATAATTTCCACCATGTAGAATTCCCCTTTGTTGAAATCACCAAGCCTCCTAGAACAAGTGTAGAATTACTTATGCTAACTCCATTCTTCCACTGTGATCAAATATCACAATGACATCTCTCCTTTATATACAAGTCCCAGGGGTCAACTTAGAAGCCCCTCCACAAGTCAACATAAAATTAGGCTTTCTCTATTGGTGTGAAGCCCAAAGACAAGCCCACAAATCCCATCACCAAACCCATGAAGCCCTAGCCTCATCCCAAGGATGATTTCACTGAAATGAAATGGATAATCTAGTGCCATTGAATATTCCCACATTCCTGACACCTTGGCCTCTTGTGGGAATACCTCTCGATGCTACAAAAATTAAAACACCATGGTGTAGTGTTATTTCCACTCTTGGATATTGAATATAGTATATTAGATAATGATTGGTGCATCGATCATGGAAGATAATAACATTGTAAGAACTCAGACCTAATGACACGCCATTATTTTTCTTAAGAAAATTGAACTTATGACTTTGAAAGTTAAAGAGAGGGAAGTATAAATAGGTTCTTGCAAGAACCCATGCATTCCAATCTAAAGGTAACTTGACAATGCATTAGGCCCTAAACCTCCTAAAGAACCTAGATCACCCTATTTGCAATGAAGGATTAGATAGTGGTGTGAGATTTTCATCATCCCCCCAAAAGAAAAATCAGATGGATCAAAATGAATATTGATCTATCAAGAGAGTATGCATAGTAACACTTAGGGATCATTAAGGTTTCAATGGAATACTACGAGACAAAGGAAAATCCCTTACGCAATGTCTTTCTCTTTTCACACAACACCATGTTATTGTTCTTATGGATTTTGTCCCATACTTAGAAATAACTCAATTCGAATAATGATGGATTAGGAAAATATTAAATAGAGACAAGTCTGGTATAACAAATTCTATTAATACTAAGAGAAAACTATAAATAATATACTCGGATCATGCAAACTTATGATGATGGATTAGACATCTTATTAAATATTGAAGGTGATGGCACAAATATGTTGGTGCTTGTGTTTGAAAGTAAAAGGAATGCATGAATATGGATGCACATCTCTAGAAGTGATCTTCTAGCTAGTATAGCATGTGGTATCACCTCATTCTTGTTGTAGATTTTAACCTTGTACAATTAATTATTGCAAACAATTTCTTAATAAAAACAGAAAAGATACAATGGTACACACACAACACATAGATATTTTACCCTACAAACCCAAACGGGGAACACCAACAACCTATGTAGAGTCGCATGCCTACTATTTTTTATTCATAATCTCCTTCATTGTTTACAATACAATATACATATAGGATCCCATAGCATCCAAACCCTTAATCCATTGAACTAGATTAGTAGGCAACGCTAATTCCTTAACTGGAATTAGAAAACCATACAAAAACCATGTTCCGAAAAATCACAAAATATGGACGCAAAAAAAAACAAAAATGGATGTAAAAAACTTCCAAAAAATGGAACAATTTTTTTTTTCTTGGGGGATCTTGCCCCAAACCTCCGCAACCCTCTCAGTTGGAGGGTGCAAAGCACCCCGCATTTCTCCCATATCAATGTACAATACATGGGATCAATTTTGAAAAGAATATAACACATACCCAACATTCTCCCACTTGTTGTTTTCTTTGCATACAAGGGGGTACATGATTACATAGTCAACAATATATAGTAGAAATTCTCATAGGTCATCTACACCAAGAGAACTTCTTAGTGCTCAGAGATTTTGTTAATGAATCTGCAACATTATCCAAAGTTTCCACATGTTATGAACCAAGAGGAGGATATATGAGGCTAAATGTATATGATATAACCCCAAGGGGGGCCATATATGATCCTAAATGTACATGTAATGTGTGAATATATATTTAATAAGGTTAGCGTAATGGTAAATGGGACTCATGTGCAAGCATGAATATGTACATATAGAGGTCATGTATTCATTATTGGAGACAGGTGAATTATGAAGTATGAAAGGTATTTGGTTATTTGGAGGGGGTTCCCCTATTATTTAAGAAGTTATTGTGTAACTTATCTATCTTGGATTTTTTCTCCACGCTCACATTTTGTACATGGTTTGTACTTCTATTCTATTCTGATAATTTAAGCATTTGGATAATTACATTATGTTATGAACCACGGGGAGTATATTTGGGGATACATTTATATGATATGACCCCAAGGGGGGGAATATATGGGCCTAAATGTACATGTAATGTGTAAATATATATGTAACAAGGTCGTCCTAATGGTAAAGGGGCCTCATGTGCAAGTGTGAATAGGTAGGTCATGTACCCATTATTGGAGACATGTAAATTGTGAAGTACAAAAGGTATTTGGAGGGGGTTCCCCTATTATTTAAGGAGTTATTGTGTAACTTATCTATCTTGGATTTGTGCTCTATGCTCACATTTTGTACATGGTGTGTACTTCTATTATATTCTAATAATTTAATCATTTGGATCATTACATTTGGTATCAAAGTATCGATCCTAGGTTTTTTCTTCCTCAAGAAAAACATTTTGGAATTTTCTCTATAATGTTTTCTTGGAGCCACTTCAAAAGGATAAACTTAGAGGTTTCCTATAATACTTATCATAGTAACTATGGTACAGATTTCATCTTCCATATCATTGTAATTTCGGAGATACATTGTGTGGAAGATAAGGTTTTTGACTAGTCCTGTAACTAGTCTCAAACAGGTGTTTCGGGTAAAACAATCATAACTTATTCACAGAAGATCCAAATTCCATGAGAATAATTTCATTAGAAAGAGTACAAAATTTAGTATTTTGGGTGCAAGTTTCAAAATCATATATCAAATATTGGGTGGGTGGCATGCTGTAATAGTTATATCTCATGGAAAGGATAAAAATCAACAAGGTTTGGGAAAGTTACCATAAATTTCATTTGAAACATCCAATTTTGGTCAGACATGTGGCATTGCAGAGAAGACATTTTAGAGTACTATAGGTCACAATTTCAGACTTATAAGGGTGGAAATTGTAGAGATACATCAGAAGGAAGGTTGTCTAGGAGGACAAGCTCCAAATCAAGGTTTGAAACATATGTTTACTTAAAACTATCATAACATTTGATTGGAATGTTCAATTGAGCTGATTCAAAATCCATTGGAAAGATAAAACATAGAATAACATATTGGAACAATTATTATAACTATTTGAGATTAGTTGAGGTTGTGAGTTGAGGGTTGGGGTTAGACCTCACTTAAGAATCAATGACAATACCTAAATTTACAGGAGATGAGGATAAAGATGAAATTGATCATGTGGAATGGTGAAGGATGGTAAAAGAACATTGTAAGGCTCCTTTTTCAAGAAAACATTAATTTTGATCATGAATATTATAAGTGGTGGATAATCCTTGATTAAGATACCAGACTCTACTCCACATGGGAAGAATTTGAAAAACCCTTCTCAGATAAATGGATTAGGGATACAAAAATGGATAAAATGTAAAGAATTCAAGATGAATTAAAAGAAACAAAGGAAGAGATAAAGAAGAAAAAAAATGACTTTGCCAATATTAAATCCCTTAATGAATCACTCATTAAGGAGTTTAAGAACTTAAAGCAATAAAGGAGTAGCCAATCAAAGTGGGAAAAGGAATTTTCAAAGGAAGAATTGAAAAATAAAACCATAATAAAAAACCATTGGATGAGGTTAAGATATTGAAAGAAGAAAAGAAGAAATGTCAAAATATAGAAGAAAGAAGGATCTTGGATGAAGAATCTACCAAAATACTTGAAGACGAAATTTTCAAGAAGGTTGAAGAATCCCTAAATACTGATGAGGTAAAATTAGAAATACAATCCAGAATTGAAGAAGGATGTCAAAAATTTGATAAATGGGGTGACATTGCAGTTTCAAAAAGAGAAAGAAGAGAATATTCAAGAAGGTCAACAGAGGATACTTGAAGAAGTTGAACTCCATATAGAGGATGTACATGCTAAGTATGATGGTATTATCTCCAATGCTAGAGTAATCAAGGACCAATAAAAAATGATCAAGGATGCCATTGTATCTGAAAAGAAGATAGATGAAATGGGTGTGTCAAATGAAGAAAAACCATAAAATTTCAAACCATATCGACACCCTCATTATCAAGAAAGATTTCAAGGAAGACAAGAATATCGATATCAACATTATCAAGGAATAATATGGAATACCCATGAATATTCATGGAATATGGCATCACAAAACCATTATTCCATAAGATATTATACTAGACCAACTTCTACTATAAATTGGAGAAGATTCAACAATGATACATGGAATCAAGGAAAAGTAAATCATGTGACAATCAGACACCAAGGATTAAGACTGAAAATAATTTATTTTGGATAGATGGATGATCATTAATGGAAGGGAGAAACTAGGAACATAAGAAAATCATATTAATTGGTTTCATCACATGTGTATCCTTTAATTGAAAATATTTGAGGACAAAGATTTTTGAAGGAGAGTACTATGTTATGAACCAAGGGGAGCATATATGGGGCTAAATGTATATGATATAACCCCAAGGGAGGGAATATATGGGTCTAAATATACATGTAATGTGTAAATATATATGTAATAAGGTCGGCCTAATGGTAAAGGGGCCTCATGTGCATGTGTGAATAGGTATATATAGAGGTCATGTATTCATTATTTGAGACATGTGAATTGTGAATTATGAAAGGTATTTCGTTATTTGGAGGGGGTTCCCCTATTATTTAAGGAGTTATTGTGTAACTTATCTATATTGGAGTTGTTCTCCATGATCATATTTTTTGCATGGTGTGTACTTCTATTCTATTTTGATAATTTAAGCATTTGGATCATTACACCACCTTCACTAGAAACACCTTCTTTTCTTCAACCATGTCTCTCACAAAGTGATATTGAACATAGATATGATTTTAGTTGAATGATAAGTCAACTTATTCTCCAAGAAGATTTCACTCTAACTGTCACATTTTATCCTTACAAGTTGTTGGACCAAACCAATACCTGAACATAATATTTGTAACCATATTCCTTCCTTACTTGCATGAGTGGCTACCATGTATTCAACTTCTATACTTAAGAGTGCCACTACAGATTGTATTTTTCTCTTCCAACTGATTGCTTCTCCAAATAGGTTAAACACATACCCAATTGTATATCTTTTGTGATCCATATTTCTATCCTAGTATGCATCCAAAAATAGATGAATGTATAACACTCCGTCCAATCCTGGTGTTACTTGGTAGAAAAATCCATAACTAGTAGTGCCACACAAATACCTGAAAACCCTCTTTATTGTTGTCCAATAATCCTTCCCTGGTTTTGACATATACCTGCTCAAAATTCCCGCTGCATGTGCAATATTTTGTCTAGTAGAAACCATTGCATACATCAAACTACCAAATGCACTGGAATATGGAACACATGACATGTTCTCTTCCTCTTTTTGTGTCTTGGGACACTGATCCACAAATAAATTTACACTTACATGAATAGTAACCTTTATTGGTTTGCATTCCTGCATATTAAACTTCTTCAATATTGTTTCGAAATATTTCCTTTGATTTAACTAGAGTTTCATGTTTTCCCATTCTCTTCTAATTTCCATGCCCAAAATGAAATTTGTAGCACCAACATTCTTCATGTCAAATTTAGAGGACAACTAAGTTTTCACATCTTGGATAATCTCCTTGGTATTTCCTATCAACAACATATCATCCACATATAAGACCAAATAAATAATATGATCACCAATTAATTTGAAATACACACATTGATCTTCTTTTCTCCTTGTGAAGCCAAGTCCCAACATATAAGTATCAATTTTTTTATAACACATCCTTGGTGATTTATTTAACCCATACATGGACATTTCTTGCTTGGATACTAGCTCCTTATTTCCTTTCACAACAAATCCTTCTAGCTACTCCATGTAGATTTTCTCTTCTAGATCCCCATGTAGTAATGTTGTCTTCACATCCATCTATTATACTTCAAAATAAAATGAACCAACAACAATTAAAATAAATCTAATAGAAGTTAACTTTGTAATGGGAGAAAAAATCTCACCAAAGTCAACTCCCTCAACCTAGTAATAAAATTTTACTACTAATCGATCTTTGTATTTATTCTCTTTCCCTTATGTATTCAACTTCTTTTTAAACACCTATTTCCTGCTAATGGGATTTATTCTAGTCGGAAAATCCACTAGATCTCAAGCCTCATTATTATCCAAGGCTTCCATTTCTTCAACCATGGACTTTTCCCATAATTTTCCATCCTCTGAATCAACTTCCTCCCTAACAGTTCTAGGATCATCATCAGTAATAGACAAAACAAAATTAGAATGGACATTAGGTGGAGTATACCTTTCCGATTGCCTTATTTCCCGAACCGATATCCTCAATAATAGAGTATGAGAACATTATTCATTTGATTCATGTTATTTTGTAGAGTCTGATTCATCATCCTTCAACTCAAACTTTATTTTCTCCGGTTCTTCCTTCGTTGGTAGGACTTCCTGTTTGGAAACCTATTTTATTTCTCTAAATACTACATTTGGGCTATACATAACCTTCTTAGTTTCTGGGTTTCAAAGATTATATCCTTTCATACCATATTTATACCCAATAAATATACACCTTTCATCATTTTTATCTAGCTTACTCGTGTTTCCTTTGGAACATGAACATAGGAATCACATCGAAATACCTGAGATTTGTGACAAAGGATTTCTTACCAGTCCATACCTTAGGTGGAGTCTTTTCACCTAGTGTTGATGAGGGTGATCGATTGACTAGGTAACATGTAGTACCCACTACCTCTGCCCAAAATTCATGTCCTAACATGACACCACTGAGCATGCACCTTGCTTTTTCCATCAGCATCATGTTAATCATTTCTACAACTCCATTAGGTTGAGGTGTATATGGAGTATTCTTCTACCTTTCTATACCACACTTCTTACAGAATTCTTCGAATTCAATTCCACATAAATATCCACCATTATCCATCATCAACACCTTAATTCTTTTCTCTATTTGATTCTCCATAAGAGCCTTAAACTCTTTAATTCTTTCAAAGACTTCAAATTTATTCTCGAGAAAATATATCCAAGTATTCATTGAGAATTCATCTATAAATGAGAAATAGTACACATATTTTCCTAGTAATGGAACCGCCATAAACACAAACCCAAACACATCACTATGCACCAACTAGAAAATTCCCTCTTCCCGCATTGCAACAGAGGGGAATCTTACTCAATTCTGCTTTCCATATACACAATGTTCACAGAAATCAAAATCCATAGATAAGTTAGACATACATTCAACCATACATTTACCATGTAGTAGTCAAAATCCCTTATCTATGATATGCCCCAGTATTTGATGCCACACCATAGCCTTTTCTCCAAAGACTCTAGAATTTGTTTCTTATTTAGCTCCAATCTCAGGAACAATGGAACTATTACACCCATTAGTAATAGTGCTTCCCTGTAGCTTATACAAAGTTCCAGTCTAAACTCTCTTCAAAAACACCATTGATCCTTGAACCATGCTTCAAGTTTCTTTCTCAAACATTGTTTTTACCCCTGTATTATCCATTTGGATTATAAAAATATAATTTATGGACAATCTCGGTATGTGAAAAACACCAGGAAATGTTATAATCCTTCCATCCATGAGATTCAATTTGAATTTTCCTCATCCTATGATTTTGGTTGTCAAGTCATCACCCAGGAAAACATCAACTCCATCATACCTTTCATACTCACAAAACCACTCTTTGTCAGGATTCGTATGAAAGGATTCACCTGGGTCAACCAACCACGCCTCATGATCTACATGTGTTCTTGAAGAAGCCATGTACACATCCCCTCCTTCTTCCAAGGAGGTTTTTGTTTCTGTAGAAGGAGCATATTTAGATATCTTCCCTCTCTCAATTCTTTTGGATCTACATTGTTTCTTCTAGTTCCCTTCTTTTCCACATATCCAACATATCTTTACAAAATTTCCAGGAGATTTCGATCTACCCTTATATTTAGATCTCCCACTTGAGGACTTAGATCTATTTATTTCCTAGGAGTGTCCCATTGAAAATAATGCATTTTCACCCTGTGCTTTCATGTTGTTTCACTTCATATCCTCTGACAAAAAAGATGATACCACATCATAGAAACTTAAAGTAGTTTTATAACTAACTATGGCCACAACCATTCTATCTCACGAGTCTAGTAAAGAGAACAATAAATTGATACATTTGTCTTCATCGGAAATATTAATAACAACAAATAATAATTGAATTACCACAGTATTGAAGGCAGTCAGATGATTTGTCACCAAGTATCCATCTTTCATCCTCAGGTTATACATCTTCTTCCATAGGAAAATTTAGTTTACCAGAGACTTAGATTGATACAAATTCCCCAACTTATCCCACAATGCCTTAGTTGTAGCTTCCCCTAACAAATTCAATAAGATTGAATCTAAGAGACACAACCAGATTGTGCTCTTCACCTTTTGATCCAAATTTTTCTAGTCTTATGTTGAAGTTCTTATAGGTGTAGTACTTTGATACACAATGATCCATTGATCTTTGTCCACCAATAAACCTTCCATCTTGAGCTTCCACAGCTCAAAACTTTACCCATTAAATTTCTTGATCTCTATTTTTGAATTGTTCGCCATTTATTTTCACCTGAATAATCAATACCATCGATTTTCCACTATAACAAGGCTTATCACAGACCCAATCCAAACCCTTGACCACAAATGAATCCCCTTGTAGTCAATAATTGCTTTGATACCAAATGTAGATTTTATCCTTGTACAATTAATTACTGCAAACAAATTCTTAATAAAAATATAAAATATACAATGGAACACACACACACATTACATAGATATTTTACCCTCCAAACCCAATCAGGGAAAACCAACAACCTATTTAGAGTTGCACCTCTAATCTTCTTTATTCATCATCTCCTTCATTGTTTACAATACTATCCCGTGACATGAAAAATACTAATTCATTGACCTGGATTAGTTAGCAACCCTAATTCCTTAACCGGAATTAGAAAACCATCGGAAAAATCCATGTGCCAAAAAATCACCAAAAGCAGACGCAAAAAACTACCCAAAACGGATGCAAAAATCCCCAAAAATGGCCCAAATATTTTTTCTCGGGGGCTCTCTCCCTTGAATCCCCAAAACCATCCTGACTGGGGGTTGCAAAGCACCCCCTAGAACCCCTTTTCTCAAATATTAGTGTATAGTACATGGGATCAATTTTGCAAAGAATATAACACATACCCAACACTTATTGCATACTAACCTACAATGGGTGTTTGGATATCAACTTGCAATTAGAAGATACTTAACTATAGAACCAGGACATGGTATAAGTTTTAACAACAACAACCCCATCTAGAGGTTGATAGATAGGTATTCAAGTATCCTATACCAACCTTTGCACCCACTTAATGGAATTTTTTTTATGAACTAGTTTCTAGATTCATGTTCATCCTAGCACTTATACAGATTCTAGCATACAAGCATTCATATTTTAATGTCTCCCTATTTTTTATGATGACTAGAAACAAGGGAAGAAAACCTTGTATGGATGAGGTGTTAAGGTGGATACATTGGCTCACTAATTTCACCTAGCTCTCTCATTCTACACTTGATACAGTAGGGTAGGAAATGAATAAACTCCCTCAAGTAGTAGTGTAGCATGAATATGCTCTTTGGAGCATTATATTTTATTTTATGATTGTAATAGAGGTCACACTCATATGTAGATGGTGATATTTTGAGGTTTTCATGGACTTACAAGAAGATCACTTGTCCTTGATTTGGAGCCTATGAAACCCATCATTTTGGCATGGGTTTAACCCTAATGAATTTCTTCACTACCTCTTTGTATTTTTAAGATTTAGAAAACTAGGGAACTTGTTTTTATGAATATTGATGAGCTATAGGTTTTGATGAAATGTGGATGGGCCATATGATGGGAATTTTTCTTCATCCTAATTTTTGGGCATCTCCCTGGTTCCCAAGGAAATTCACATATCTCGAGGTAGTTCATGTTTCCCAAGGTAGTGGTAAAAAATAATTTCAATCTATTTTCTTTTTCCAAGGATTCTCATGCCATGCCACATTTTAGAATTTGGACTTCTCACCTTGATCATTTATCTTGAGGCATGTGTCACATAAATTAAGGGGACGTACACCTTTGAGATTGCATTACTCACTGATAAGGGATTCTATTTGGCACCCATGGGTTTATTTGACCATCCCATGACTTCAAGGGATGTCTCACATGACTTCTGGAGGATTTGTTTTGTCTTGAATACCTCATACAATGATTGTTGGAGCTATTTTTGAGGACCCTTCCACCTTTGAGCGATTTTATTCATTTCTTGTTGAGAATTGTTCACCTTGGGGAGCCATGCACCCACATTGGAGGAGCCCATAGGAGCCTTGTATTGCATTTTTAAGGGAAGATTATTTCCTCGCAAATAATTTTGTAGCTAGATTGAAAGGTATGCCCCCACGTATATGGTTTTTTATCATGATTGTGGGGGACGTTTTACATTGGATCCCCACATATCCACTTGGAGGAGACTTGGAGGTATTTACTTGCTTGATTTGTGGAGATTGGACTGATGATTCACCTTTGGTGGCCAACGTTGTGTTGGAGTTACTTCACACACACCTAGGATTTATTTTTCCTAAGGTTTTTATTTGTTTATTAGTCATAATTAGCCATTATCCAGTCTCCTATATTTTAGGAGAGAATATTCCACATGGAGAATATTCTCTTTCAATTCACACTTTAGTTTGACTAGTTGAGTTGAGTTTAGATGTTTCATTGGGATCATCACCATGCTAATTCGACCTTGCCTTGCTATCATCACCAAAGTGGTGCATTAGCCTTGATTCCTTGATTTAACTCCTCACTACTTTATGTTCAGTCAGTTAACTGAAGACTAGTTGACTAGTTAACTCAACTAGGTGGCAGTTCACTCCCNTCAACTAGGTGGCAGTTCACTCCCGTAACTGCCTGAGAGACTAGAATAGGTGGCAGTTCACTCCCGTAACTGCTGGTGTGTGTCCAGATCACTCTAGAACACCACTATGGTGACTTGGTTCACCTCAAGTCGAACTCATTGAGTTATATAGAGTATATCATGTGTAAATTATTCATTATTCATAATGGTTAATGAGAATTCTTTCCATTCTTTCTCTCCTTCTTCATCTTTTTCCAATTCTCTATGAAAATGTATGTATCATTGTTTACCTAAATCTATTCTATGCAGGTCAAAAAAATTACATGGTATCAGAGCCGACGGACTGCTAAGAAAAAGCTACACCAAAACTTTTTGCAGGTATCGAAGATTGAAGACAACAGAAAGATGGAATTCCAAAAAGAATTCATTCTTACACCTTACAACTATTTTGCATGGAAGGAGAAAATAGCCATATATATTCGATCCAGAGGGTTGTATAGGTTAACCATGAATACAGATACAAAACTGACATCAGCCATAGAAAAATCCAAGTACTTAAATCACATGGATGAGGCACTCGGAACAATTTGAAGTCTTATTTCTCCTGATCTCCTTTTTCATATATCTTCATGTAAGACTCCCAATGAAGCCTCGACCATATTGGAAGGGATCTTTGGAAAATAGGATGAGATGAGGGGACACATGTTGGAGGTGGAGCTACTCACATTGGATCCAAAAAGCATTGACAATATCTAAGATTTCTTTACAAAATTCAAGGATTTATTGTCGCAACTCAAAGCTTGCGAGGTTGATAAATAGACCGAGGAGAAACAAATGTTTCTCACCATTCTCTCCAATATTGGACCTGAATTCTCTATATTCATATCCACATTCCATAATATCATATTCGCATCTGGAGCCACCTAGAAGATGCGCAAGATTACACCAAGAAGATGCCTTCTCTTGAGGACTTTGCTCGAATCCCTAACACAAGGAGCAAACCAAGCTCATCAACATGGAGTTGCAATCAAGGCCCAAGGGTGCATGCACTCCTTGTGCATGATGGTAGCCACAAATATAAGAAATATAAAGAGATAAAGATAAGCATAAATCTCATTCACATGTCTGAAGAAGGAAGGGTACACAAAACCCTTCACGATGCCTCGAATCCAAAGGAGAAAGGGAGAAAAGGAGAAATGCACATCGTCACAAAAGGATTCCATTCAGAATCTGCATAATGCACATACTGTCACAAAGGATTCCATTCAGAATCTGCATGCATGCAAAAACAAATAGATCTAATGTCTCAGATACTTCATCAAAACAACCTTGGAGATCGCATCCCTGAGGATGCAAAGAAGAAGAAGCTAGAAGATCTTAATTCCAAGAAAGGAAATTCTAGCCATGCATTGATTGCCATCAACTACTCTCTCGATGATTGGATCGTAGATTCAAGATCATCACATCACATGGCTGCCTTAGAAGCATTCTATTCTTATTTGGATGCATGCAAAGGTCCTCCTATTCTGATGGGGGACAACTCTTCTGTTGAAGCCACCGACAAAGGAAGGATTGAACTCACCAACGGAAGCTTCGAGAATGTGTTGTATGTTCCCAAGATTTCTGTCAACCTTCTCTCTATGTATCAAATGATGAATTACGACACCAGAAAGAAAGTCATATTCACACCAAATTACATGGACATCTACGACATGCAAACCAACTCCAAGGTTGCTACCAGTGACGTAAATCATCAGTCTACATTGTATACATTTTCTAAATTCATTGAACCTGATTTTGCTTTACTGCTTACCCATGCTGATGAACGTAGTAGGATATGGCACGAAAGGTTTGGACATTTGAATTTCAGATACATGCAACAACTTAGCAAGCACATATTGTTTGATGGTCTACTAGACATCCATTTTTCCAAGGGAGTATGTGAGGGATGTGCTCTCGGAAAACACCCTCAAGAGAAATTCGACAAGGGAAAGTCTCTGCGAGCTTCCGTACCTTTAGATCTGATCCACAGTGACCTCATGGGTCCTTTTCTGCATCCATCGATCAGTAAAGCAAGATTTGTTCTCATTTTTGTTGATGATTTCTCACATTTTACATGGATCTACTTTCTCAGGCAAAAATCTGAGGTCTTTCAACACCTCAAAGATTTCAAAGCTTTGGTTGAGACACAGTCCGAAAAGAAGATCAAAGTCCTCCGAACTAATAACAGGGGAGAGTATGTGAATCATGAGATTCATAATCTTTTCTATGAGGAAGGGATTCATTTTCAGCATACAGTTCCCTACACTCCGCAGCAAAATGGAGTTGTTGAGCGAAAAAAATGATCTCTAAAGGAGATGGCATCTTGCATGTTGCATGCAAAGTCACTACCACAGAGACTATGGGATGAAGCACTTAACTATGTAACATACATCCAAAACAGATCTCCCCATAGATCTGTCAAGGATAAGACCCCCTACGAGGCTTGGGGCAGCCTCAAACCAGAAGTGACCCACTTTCACATTTTTGGTTCACATGCATGGGCCCAGATTCCCTCTGAAAAGAGGAAGGCACTTGATCCACAGAGAACTGAGTGCATTTTTGTTGGATACCCTGACGGTGTGAAGGGATATCAACTTATTGATCTTTCCTCAGACTGGCTCATCATTGAGTGAAGTGTCCAATTCGAGGAAAGTGTCTCGCATGTACCTCAACAACTGCATATAGACACCTTTACTCTTACACCTGTCCGAGATGATGAGCATGCACATGCCGACTCTTCTTCAGATGATATTTTTGATTCAGAGGACTCAGAGGATTCAGATTCAGATTCAGAGTTAGTACAGTCAGATGCAGAGTCAGAGCATCCAGATGCAGTTGCAGAGCCAGAGCAGAGGCCCAAGTGGGCATAGAATACTCTTCAGGATGCAGGGGATCATGTAGGTGATCCAACTGATACTAAGAGGACTCGATATGATTTCAAGGAGCCTCCTATTGCACTCACTGCCACTGAACCATTGCCTTCCAGGCATCTTTTATTGGTTCAGTCTTCAGATCCACAGTCTTATGGCAAGGCTGCAGGAAATCCCTTTTGGGAATCTTCCATGCAAGAGGAGTACAACTCCCTCCTCGAGAACCAAACTTGGGATTTGGTTCCCCTTCCTTCTGGGAGGAAACTTGTTAGATGCAGATGGGTCTACAGGACCAAGAGCACAGCGGATGGACAGATCAATAGAAACAAAGCCAGGCTTGTCGCCAAAGGCTTTCGGCAGATTCATCATATTGATTATGATGAGACGTTCGCTCTAGTAGTGAACATGGATTCCATACGATTGGCACTTTCCATTGCGACAACCAAGGGATGGGAAGCCCATTAGATGGACATGAAGAATGCATTTCTTCAGAGTGATCTCTCTGAGGAGATCTACATGGAGCAGCCCCA